>PVKM010005041.1:27983-49551 GCA_004027735.1 Carollia perspicillata
CCCTCTCTTAGATACTGATTGAATGCCCACCATGCATCAGACTGCACTTAGAATAAACACCTCAGTGAACAACACGGCAGGCAAACAGCCCGTGTGCATGGGGCTGACGTTCTAAGGGGAGGATGAGACACTGGATTTTATGATGAATTCTAAGGGTACTGGTACTATGAAAGAAAAAAAAAGTCAAGCAAGAAAATGGGTTGGATGTGCAAAGAGGTAGTCACAGTAAGCTTCGTTGTGAGGGGTGAGTTTTAACAAAGACGAAGCAGGTAAAGAATTTTGCCAAGCAGAGTCCGAGAAAGGAGTGTGTTAGAGCACGCGGCTGGAACAGAGGCCCCAAGCAGGGAGTGACCAGAAGGACTGGGGTGGGGTGAAGCCAGCTAGGGCCTTGTAGTCAGTCCATTTGGAGTGAAATGGGGAGATGTTGCAGGGTTTTATGGAAAGGGTGTCGTGAAGTGATGTTTTACTTTGACACAGCAGGGCCACTCTGCTGTGTTGCTGTTGTTGAGAATAGAATGTAAGGAGACATATACAGAAAACACTAGATTACCATTTTAGAGAGCATTTGGCACTATCTAGATCTAGAAAAGCTGAAGATGTGCATACCCTAGAATTCGGTAATTCTAGGCTCTGGGAGAGAACCCCTGTCAATGTACGTACGCAAGGAGGTATGTGCAGAAATGTTTATTGTGGTGTTTTTTCAGCATTCATGAAACTCAAAACAGCCTCAACGTCCCTCAGAAGGAGAACGATAAGTTATGGTGTCCTCATACAATGGATTGCCATCTAGCAGTTAAAGGGAATAGATGAGAGTTATGATATTATGGTGGATGCATTCCTCAAACATAAGAGAATAATAAAAATCTAATTGCGGGAGGTTATAGTTACAATATGATGTCAAGGTTAAGATGCCACAATACTATTTATTTTATGGCTATTCGTACATACTTGGTATAAATTAGAATATCAAATAAGAATACCCATTTCATGAAAATAATTATATCTGGGACAGAAGGGAGGGCACAGGGCTTGGGAAGAGTATAGAAAGAATTTCAAGTACACCTGTAGTTGTAGTAGTATTTCTCTCTGTCTCTCTCTCTGCCTCTGTCTTTCTGTCTGTCCCTATTTCTCTCTCTCTCTGTCTTTCTTTTACTCTCTCATCGTTAAAATGACTCAAACTTCGAAAAAATAATAAAATCTCAAAGTTTCTATCTTTTGATGTAAATGAATCAATAAAGTAAATAGCAAATAGGAATATCTCATGAAAATAAACAACGGAGAAGAGAGACTTCATTCATTTGGCAAATGATTTCTGTCTCCACCTCTGAACCAGCATGCACGATACTCCCATATTCCATGTGCCTCTGTTTTGCCAGTATTTCCTATCACAACGGAAAGTTCTCTATGCGTGTTCATTTTAAAAAGCATTGTGTCTAGAAAATACGTACTCCTTTTCTCTGTACTTAACACCTTTTCTAATGTTGGAGGCTCCGTGAGTTTATGAACTTGTGGTCACTGGTGGGAACGGGCAGCTGGTGACTCCAGTGCCACAGAGTCAGGTGGTGTCCTTCCTCTCCTGTTTGCAGAAGCAAGCTAGGAGGTTCAGGATCCTTTACTATTCCTCCCATGGCTGTGATGATATACACAGGAGGGCAACCTGAGCAAAGCATGCTTTAGCAGGTGACAAGTACATGTGCTGTAACATACTGATAATTTTTCTTCCACGTTGTCTCTCTCTTTCTCCTTCCTTTTGTATAAGAGTCTTCTTTTACAACAAGTGTTTTCAGATTGGAGTGTATTATGGCAAGGAGCCCAGAAAAGGTGGATTTAGTGCACCGAAGCCCTGTTTTCAATTATTAAAATCCACGAAACCATAAGCTCAGGTATTGATGGACCAATTTAAATGTTTGCCCTCCTAGCATAAATGTGTAAAATAAAAGCTGACCAGTAGCACTGAGGTCTTCCTCGGTGATATGGGTCCATTTCTCTAGCAGGGGGCCTGCTGCACAGGTTCATCACAAGAACAGGTTCATAGGGCCTCCATTAACATGTGTGCAAACTGACTAGACATTAGAACGTGCAAATCATTTTCTCTCTAAGCTGTTAACCAGCATGCAATTCATTTAATATATTTTATTATGCTAATTTTGAAAAGAAGATGGATTTTCTTCTTACAAGTTGCATTACCTTTTCCAAAGACAAAGAAAACCTGTTACCGTTACCAATGATTTATTAAATTGCTTTATAAGAATTACCATTTTAATATAGAGAGTTTCTGAGTGGAGATCATAAAATGCAGAAAGAAAAAAGAGTGGCATGAACAATGGAAAAGAGAGAAAGAGAGAAGGAGGGAGGGAGAGGGAGAGAGAGGGTATGACACTTACCCCAATCACGTCAGCGTGTTGCCTGGACAAGCAAATGGGAATGGTGAAACCACCTGTACATGCTGCTGTGGTGTGTAGATTCTCAGTTACTACTATTGATAATAGAGTAATGATTCAAGCTTAATTTATTTCCCTTCATGTGCAATGTGTGGTCCCAAGTTGCTCTACCTAATATGGTAGCCACCAGCTAATGTAGCTATTAAAATTAGAATAAATTAAAACAAAATAATAGAACAAACTCACTTCCTGAGTTACGCTGGCTATATTTCAAATGTTACTACAGGCAGACCTTGTTTTATTGCCCTTTGTTAATTGTGCTTTTCAGGCATTATGATTTTACAAATTAAAGGCTAAGACTCTCTGCCAGAAAAAAGATTATAACTCACTGAAAACTTAGATGATGGTTAGCAGTTTTTAAGCATTAAAGTATTTTTTAACTAAACTATGTACATTGTTATTTTTAGACAATGCTATCACATACTTGATAAAATATAGTAGTGCAAACATAGCTTTTATGTGCACTGGGAAACCAAAAAATTAGCGTGTTTTGCTTCATTGTGATATTAGCTTTATTGCAGAGGTCTGGAACTAACCCCACGGTATCTCTGAGGTACGCCTGTAGCTACCAAATTAGACACCATCGATATTAGGACATTTCTGTCATGGTAGAAAGTTCTATGAAGAGCACTGGTCTAGAGTTTTAAGAAATAGACTGTCACTTTCCTTGACTATAGCATTATATAAAATACCCTTCCTCTGGCTGGTGTGGCTCAGTGGATTGAGCACTGGCCTGTGAACCAAAGCATCAACAGTTCAGTTCCCTGTCGAGGCACATGCCTGGGCTGCAGGCCAGGTCCGCCGTTGGGTGCGTGCAAATTCCTTTCCTTATGAGCAGCCTGTACCTATGCGTTAAGAGAGATTCAAATTCTTTTTTACTAAGTTTGAAACTCAGCTGTGGTCCATCTAAGAGCAATGAAAATTCAAGTAATTATTATTTTTGTAAAAAGGTGACTTTTCTGTACCTCATTACAACCAAGTTTGAAGGAATAAAATGTATACACCATAAAAATAATTTTCTAGCTTTGTTCAGTGGTAACTTGCTCAGCTCTGATTCACTGTGAGTTGGAATTTAAGACTTGGGATGAGATTAATGAGCTGCTTTTGGTTACATCAGCTTTGTGGATTGTCAGATGGAGGTTACACTGAAGTCACTTAGGACAGGTCAGTTCTATTCCCTTGTTAAAACAATGAAATGCTTGCCGTTTCCAAGTAACTTACCAGATAACATAACAGATTGATCCCGTGAGGCCTGAGTTTGGCATTTCTCCCCCACAGGCTAGGCCAGCTTGGATGACTGTTCAGACGAGTGTCTTACATAGCAGAGAAGGCCTCCAGGAGCATTTAGGGAGAACCAACCTGACCCACGCTCAGGGCACGGGTATCAGCTGATATGCAGAAACTCTTTGTCTCATGATTAGGTGCTGTCTGATACTTCCTTATTATCTCTTTATATTGTACATATGTGAAATATCAGTCACCTGTGAAGATCATTTCAGGTTACCAATTAGACCTTTCATCTTTCCTGCTCACATACAAAGAGAATGTCCATAAACACCCATGTAACTTTTCTGTTTAGCGATAGATTCAGTATCTCTCATTCTGTTTGGTACACAACGTGCCCTTAGAATCTGAGACTCATGATGGGAGTTTGGGCATTCTCACCTCCTCTCCTCTGACAGGGCTTTCTGCTCTTCTCTATACGCCCCGTAGAAGTTGTTTCAGGTGTGGCGGAGCCGCTCAATCTATAATCTCTGTCTTTACCTTCTCTTCCCTAGTTGTAATCTGTTTGTGCCTTTATTTTATTTTTTTGGCTCACCTTTTTATTGTTGTTCAAGTACAGTTGTCTCCATTTCCCCCCCACTCCTTCATTCCTGGTGAGCCTTCCCATTCAGAAACTCGTCACCCGTGGGTAAACTGATTTGTCTTGTCCGTCAACATGTTTTAAAGCATAATAGCTATGCTTTTTGTTTTCAAGATTTCTAATTGGTCCCTTTTCTTATCCACCTATTATTGTCTTATTTCTGCCTGTTTTATTTTGGTATTTCTTGTTATTTCCTCCCCCCACCCCTACAATGTATCGCTTTGAGGAACCTAAGCAAACTCATTTTCAGGTAGTTTTCCTCTTTCTTTACTATTTTAATCTTACCTGGATTGAATTACTCTTCCTCTAGTGATTTTATTGGCTGGTTTCTTCAGCATTGTACGAAGTGGAAACCCCCCAAACCCAGAATTTATTTATAAAAAAAGTGCGTATCTATTCTTACATGTTTACACTTCAGTCACCTTTGAAGTACTCTCCATTTGATGCAATACACCTATTGAGACATTTTTCCACTGCTCAGAACAGTTTTTGAGCTTGTCAGTTTTGATGCCTTTTAGTGTTTCTGCTGTTTTTTTTTTTTTTTTGTATCACCTCTTCCACACTGGCAAAACGTTTCCCTTTGGAGAATTTTTTCATCCAGGGAAACAAACAAACTAAAAAATCACTCAGGGCGAGATCAGGTGAATAGGGAGGGTGGGGCACGGGGTCATAAACTGCTGAACGCTCAGTGCGGTGTGGACAGGTGCACTTGTAAACCACCCATCATGAAATGGGCACAAGCATTGAAATAGTCTTCAAAAGAAACTCACTGAAGCCCAATAACAACACCAGTTGGTGGAGTGATACAGATGGGTTCCTAGAACACTCAGCTAGTGGGGGAAGCCTGCACTACCAGTGGCCCGCCTTCCAGAAGATAATTCCAGTTTTTTTTGGGGGGGTCCCCCTCATATTTTTTTATGTATTTGAGTACTTTGGTTTACAAGATTTACCCTTTTTTCTTTTTAAAGTGTATTTTATTGATTATGCTATTACAGTTGTCCTATTTTCTCCCCTTTATTCCCCTCCATCCTGCACACCCCCTCCCACCCACATTCCCCCTCTTTAGTTCATGTCCATGGGTCATATATCTAAGTTCTTTGGCTTCTCCATTTCCTATACTATTCTTAACCTCCCCCTGCCTATCTTCTACCTTCCATTTATGCTACTTATTCTCTGTACCTTTTCCCCCTCTCTCCCCACCCACTCCCCCACTGATAACCCTCCAAGTGATCTCCATTTCTGTGATTCTGTTCCTGTCCTAGTTGCTTGCTTAGTTAGTTTGTTTTTTTGTTTCTGTTTTTGTTTTAGGTTTGGTTAATAACTGTGAGTTTGTTGTCATTTTACTGTTCATATTTTTTATCTTCTTTTTCTTAGATAAGTTCCTATAACATTTCATATAATTAGAGCTTGGTGATGATGAACTCCTTTAACTTGACCTTATATGAGAAGCACTTTATCTGCCCTTCCATTCTAAATGAAAGCTTTGCTGGATAGAGGAATCTTGGGTGTAGGTCCTTGTGTTTCATGACTTGGAATACTTCTTTCCGGCCCCTTCTTGACTGTAAGGTTTCTTTTGAGAAATCAGCTGATAGTCTTATGGGAACTCCTTTTTAGGTAATTCTCTCCTTTTCCCTTGTTGCTTTTAAGATTCTCTCCTTAGCTTTAATCTTGAGTTATGTAATCATGATGTGCCTTGGTGTGTGCTTCCTTGGGTCCAACTTTTTTGGAACATCTGCATGGGAATATGGGACCACCCAGTCCACAGTCCTCTGCCTCGCTGGGTCTGCCATCCGCAATCTTGCCCACCGGCTGCTGCCTCGCCGGCCTCCGGCCTCCAGCCACCACCTTGCTGAGAGTCCTCTCCACCTGCCTGGCTGCCCATCTCCACCCCTCCTACCTGCCTGGACGAATGTTTCTTCTTTAACTTCATGGTTGTTGGACTTCTGTACATTCTAGTTTCTGTCAGTTCTGGTTGTTTTTTGTTTTTAAATTTGTTGCTCTCTTTCTTTTGGTTATGCAAGGAGACACAGTGTGCCTACCTACTCCTCCATCTTGGCCAGAAGTAAACTTTTCTTATATTGTAAGCTCTCTCTCTCCTATTCCCAGCCCACTTATCTCTTCCCATTTAGGTGTTTAGGAGCTTTGTGCCTGCCTTCACATAGTCTTCTAGGAACTGAAGATTCATTCACCTGCCTGCAGGGTGCCCAGCCGGTTTGCTAGGCTGCATTTGTGTGGGTGTAACAGGGGATATCAAAGCATACTCTTTAAATGCCATATTGACTGACATTGTGAGAGGTATTTTTGTATGAAATGAGTAGCTGCTTTGAAGGGAACTCTTTTGGGGAATGCCATGGTGTGATTATTTTTAGAATGAAATCAATAGTTGAATTCTAAAATAATGAGTTCTGGAATTCCATGAAAGTAATTTTGTTTTGCTCATGAATAATCTCCAGAGATTTTTATATTTTTGTTTACCTCTGTAAGAACAAGATTTTTCATTTTAGTGCTGGTAATTAAAAAAAACCCAAAAACCCATGAACTAGAGACCTCGTATATTTCAAGGCAATTCAAACTCATGGTACCCAGTGATGTGCAGAGTAGCCTAGCAAGAGGGCCAGTTACAAGTATGTCAAAAGTCCATCAGAAATTGATTTCTTGTGAGGATTTTGATTGCAGAATAGGACTGGGCAGGGGTAGTGGTACCGAATATTTCTTATTTTTCCAGTTATCCTTGAACTAAAGCCAGTCTTTGACAGACATATATATCCAGAGGGCCCCCAAATGGCACCTCTACACAGGGAAAATAGCATGTAGGGGTATTTGGGAGTGAGGAGCATGATGGTAGAACTCTCTGCAAAGGAGAAGGGGCAGGCCTATTTTAAATCAATTGCTTCCCTAGAAAAGCAGAGTGCCGGGAATCCAGCGCTGTGTCCCTGACTGAAGAGTCAGGGTGCGTTTTATTGATTCCACAGCTGGAAATCTCCCAAGTGTGGCTGCCACTGAAATGAACAGTTATAAAGCCTGACTGACCTTACTTAGTGATAATTCTCTCTAGAGAAGAGAAGTAGCATTACCACTGCTTGTTTAATCTCCCCACATTAGATCCAAAGAAATACAGAAACTTGATTTTTGAACACTTTTATCTGAACTGAAGCCCTTGGGTAATCCAACTGGAAAACAACATTTCTTTACAGTGAAAATGTGTTTGGCAGCCCTTTTATATACAAAGTTCAACTTTCGGGCAAAGAAAAAGAAACACTCATTATATAATCTGATCAAATTATTGGTTACTGAGAAGAGTTCCTAGTTGAGACCTCATCTGATATAGGAAGTAGATATTAGATCTTTTATTTTGCATGTTCCATTTCAATCACAAATATTTTAATTTTGGAGATCTTTTACCAGGGCTGCTTATTTATTTAGGCATTGTTATGTAAGACACGCAATAGCACCACTGAAGGTAGGGTTGATTCCTTCTTACTTTTCACAGAATTTGACAATAGATAAATGAAATTAGTGCTACAAATATAAAGAGATCATTTTCGAAATTCCTCAGTAAAGAGGAGCAGGGGTGAGAGATGAAGGCATAAGGCAAGGTCCCTCCCTATTGCACCTTAAGTGATGGAGAAATGGATGTGGAGATTCTATTCTTCTTCTGTCTTCTCTCTTTTTCTCCATTTAACTCAGTCTTTGCCAATCTCAAAACACATACTTTCGGTCTTTCTACCTGGAGCAAAAGTCATAGACTGACATCATTTTTGCTGGGCATGGCCTGCATTTAGTTTGAAAACTTTTGAACCACATGATGAAAATATCAGAATTTGCATTTAAATACAGATTTTTCAATTCTTATTAAAATTAGAGAACTTGGCTATCCTAGGCCCATAATCTATTAAGGCAAAAACTAACAAGTTTTAGGTAGTAGCAAGAGTTCACCTAGCCACAGTTACATATTTGTTTGCTTCCTTTGCATATTAACATCTGGGTTCTTTAGGCATTTGAACTTGTAATTTCTGGTGTGAAACATATCATTTCCTGCATTCTTCAGTACTCATCCAACAAATATTTATTGGGAATCTCTGTTCTAAGATCTGAAGGTACACCAATGAACACACAGGAATGGTCCCTGCCCTTGCAGTGCCTGTATTCCAGGAAGGAAAAACAGATAATCACATATAAAATACATGATGTTAGGAGAAAAGTGTTGTGAAGAAAGGTAAAACATGATGTCGCAGGCATTACTATATCCACTAGATACATAGGAGGATGCTTCTCTGCCCACTTAGGTGGCTTTGACCAGTGAAATGTGAATAAAGTGACATGTGTCACTTCTGGGTAGAAGCATGTCTTTCCTGGCCTTGGCTCCCACCTCACTTTCTCTTTGCTGTGGCAAGTGTGTTGACTCATTCGATGAGGGGTGACAGGACAGGACTGCCTGGGAGAGTTGCCAGACTGGTAGTGGCGTTTTTCATTAGTGATACATTTTTTTGAAAGCACATTAAGTTGAGGCTTGGGGATTGGTTGTTATGGCACTGTAATGTAGGTGATCCTGATGAGACCACAGGGAAGGGTCAAGGAGTAGTAGCAGTGGGTGCTGAAATTGTAGATAGGGTGGCCTGGGAAGTCCTCTGCAGAGGTGACATTGGAGCAAAGCAAGTGCATGTGCTGTTGAAATATATGAAGGAGAACCATTCCAGGAGGAGTGTAGAGCTGAGTATGTTCTCGTAATGTAGACTCAAACACTCAATGATTTGGGGGTTTCACTCCTGTCCTACAAGGTTGTAGTCAAAAGAACATATTAAAGTCAGTGAAATCAGTGAGACAGAGAATGACAAGTGCAGTATGATTTCACTTATATGTGGAATCTATAAAGCAAAACAAATGAACAATAACAACAACAAAAAGCCAGAAACAAATTCATAGATACAGAAAAGAAACTGATGGTTGCCAGATGGGAAGGAGCAGGAAATGGGTGAAAAATGTGAAGGGAAAAATGTGAAGGGAAGGGTACAACTTAAAATTATAAAATAAATAAGCCACAGGATGTAATGTACAGCACAGGGAATATAGTCAATAATACTTTACCAACTGTGTACAGTGACGGATAGTTGATACACTTAGCATGGTGATTGATTCATAAGGTATATATTGATGTCTAATTACTATGTCATATACCTGAAATTAATATAATATTGTATGTCAACTATACTTAAAATATAAATTTAAAAAATAATCAAATATAAAGTAGGACAGTCAACAATCGGTATTGCTAGCATTTTTTTCCACCTAGAATTTCATGATCACTATCACCTTCTTTCCTTCTGATTTCAGTCCATGACCAGAAACTTCCGACTCCATCGGCACATTCGTGTTGATTCTCAGCAGCAACATAGCCTAACGGCCTTCGTCAGTATGTTCAGATCTGAGCTTATTCCTAAAGGAACAGAAGACAGAATAACATGCTCTACTTATTTTGTGTTCATTGGCTGAAATGTTATGATCCTGTTGTAAAGGAACATATAAAGTGTATCTACTCAAAGATCAACACAATTTAATGTGGTTTTCAGCCATGGAAATTGTCTTAGCTCTCTGCAGCTCCTGTCTCTCTCCATGTGTCGTGCCAATGCTTACACCGAATAGGCACTCTTTACTTCCCCATCCGTCAGTGCTTTCCAATTAGTCAGTATACAATAATCTAAACACACAAAAGAACATTTTTCACCTTCTGTTAGAGGTACTTTAACTCACTCTGATAAACTCAGTGGTTTTATATGCTTTCGCCACCAAGTTAAAATGATGATAATAATGGTTAAGATGAAACAGGTAAATCCTCGTTAGCCTTCCCTAACTTTTTCTTTTATTTGCTATTCTCTTCGTTCATGAAGACTCCTGAACCTAGTCAGTTCCTGACTCTGCATTTGCTAGCGTTTCGTCGGCTCCCTTGGAGCCTGGGAACGGGGTGCTCTTTAAACTCTCCCCTCCAGCATCACACAGCTGACGCAGGCAGTGTTCAGGACACATCAGCTGAATGAAGGAATGCGGAATTCCTTTGCTGATTAGATTTGGCATTTGATACTTTAAATATTGTGTCCATTAATTCTGTCATGCTTTATACTCAATGAATGCTTTGGGGTTTCCATTTTAGAAAACTAATTGAAAAATTGCAAACGAAAAGACAAGCGACTAAGCTACTCCAGGAGCATTCGGGACTCTCCTTTGGCCCTCGTTGTTAATGTAAAGAATTCGACCCTCAGGTCACTGAGTTTTTACTACATGCCTTGAACCACATGGTATGTTAAGATTTATAGGGCAATGTTTTCATTTCTGAGAACTTACGGTCTCATTGGGAAACAGTATGTATACCATTTGGGAATACTGGAAGGGAAAGTGTACAGTGGTGAAATTGGCAATAAGTTCTGTGAAAGATGAGGGAGAAATGTCAGTGCGGACTTCCTGAAAGAGTGAATGAGGATGGAGATGAGCTCTCTGAGATGGAAGAGAGTTGGGTGAGCAGGGAGGAGGGCAGAAACATTCAGACAGTCAGAGACAAACTGTGTAATTAAGAGCGACTCTCAAGTAAAGGAAATGACCCACGCACTTCGCTCTTAACTTTTGTTTAACTCTTACGACATTATGTAGATTTAAATCTTACATTGGATCAGAAGAGGGGAGAAAGTATAGGTCCCTTTTGTTGCATAATTTATTTATTAGTGGTCAAGTGAGTAAAAATAGGGTGAAAATAGTCCTAAGTGGAGAGAAAAGGGAATAATGCAGCTAAGCCATTAAAAGAACATAAGCAGGTGAAGAAGACAGAGAGAATATGGGCCTCTACGTGCTCATCAGTAATGCTCCTCCCGAGAGAGGAGAGCAAGGACACAGCGGAGTGATGAAGGTGCGTGCACCCGCCTGGTAGTTTTCTGTATGTAAAATAGGGTACCACTGCATCACTGTTTCACGCTGGGATTCTGTCTTGGAGTGTTAAGCACTATTTCATGAAACAGAATATACTCAAATGACTAGCACAGGTTAACACCAATTTTTTAAGTGTTACTTACATATTACAGAGTAAAATAAACTGTGAACTTTTTCTCGTCCCTTCCATGACCTAAAATTCACTGAACAGATTTACTGAGAGTGTGTGTGTGTGTGTGTTTTAATGGTAATGCTCTGGATAAGGCTTAGATTCCAGCAATTACACTATTATTCGAATTAGGTCAGTCAACCTGTTTTTCTTCTAACTCCTTATGGAAGTCAGTAACACTAAGAAACTTGGAATTTTCAACAGTGAGAGGCTGTGGGAGGGAGAAAAGCATGGAGAATGTGGAGGGCGCCAGGACAGGACATGGGGCACTTGGAGGGCAGGAAGATGGCACTGGTCTCTTTTCGTGATATGTCCCCAAATGCTAAAATGTTAAAGAAGATTTCTTTATACCAAAAAAGGGCCAAAACTAGAAACAAGAAAATATATGGGAAAAAAATCTTACCGGTAAGGGCAAACATATGGTAAAGGTAGTGGAGTAGACACTGGTAAAATTAATAGGAAGGTTAAAAGATAAACGTAGTAAAATTATCTCTAGCTGTAATAATTAGCAGGGGATACCCACACAAAGATGTAAAATATGACGCCAAAACAGAACAGGGAGGGAGGAGTAAAAATGTGGTGCTTTTAGAATGTGTTCGAACTAAGTGACCATCAACTTAAAATAACCCGCTATGTATATAGGATGGTACATAGGAGTCTCATGGTAACCACAAACTAAAAGCCTATCGTAGGTACACAGAAAATGAGGAGAAAGGAATCTAAACATAACAATAAACGAGGTCTTCAAATTACAAGGGAGAAGAGTGAGGGAAGAAACAGAGAAGAATTATAAAAACAACCATAAAATAATGAACAAAATGGCAATAAGTACATATCTATGAATACTTTCTTTAAATGTAAAGGTCTAAATGCCCCCATCAAAACACTTAGGGTATCTGAACGCACGAAAAAAGCAAGACCCATGAACACGCGGACTCTGAGAGACTCACTTCAGATCTAAAGACACACAGAAGCTGAAAGGGAAGGGATGGAAAAGGGCATTTTGTGTGGATGAAAACAGAATTAGAGAGCTGGGGTAGTAATACTTACACCAGGTAAAACAGACTTTCAAACAAAGACTGGAACAAGAGACAAAGGGCATTGCATAATGATAAAGGAACTACTCTAACAGTGTCACTCATCATCAGGGAAATGGAAATCGAGATCACAGTGAGATGCCACCTCACACCTGTCAGAATGGCTATTATCAGAATGACAAAAAATGACGAGTGTTGGTGAGGATGTGGAGAAAAGGGAACCCTTGTGCACTGTTGGTAGGAATGTAAATTTGGGCAGCCACTATGGAAAACAGTGTAGAGGTTTCTCAAAAAACTAAAAATGGAACTACCATAGAATCCAGTAGTTCTACTTCAGGTCATTTATCCAAAGTAAACAAAACATTAACTCAGAAAGATATGTACACTCCTATGTCTCTTGCAGCATTATTATTTACAATATTCAAAATATGGAAGCAACCTTGGCATCTCTCAATATATTATGAATGGATAACAAAAATGTGGTATATACTTATAATGGAATATTACTCAGCCATAACAAAGAATACAATCTTGACATTTGTGACAACGTGGATGAGCTTAGAGTGTATTATGTGATGAGGGAAATAAGTCAGGCAGGAAAACACAAATACTGTAAGATTTTACTTACATGTGACCTCTAAAGATCCCCGAAACAATTGAACAAAGTCAAACAGAAACAGACTCACAAACACAGAGAACAAATTGTCAAAGGGTAGGAAGGCAGGGTATGGGTGAAACGTGATGGGATTAAGAGTCACAAACTTCCAGGTATAAAATAAAGCATCGGGAACATAGTCAACAATATCATAGTGACTGTGCAGGGACAGATTGTTGAGGCATGGTGGAGATCACTTGGTGAAATGCTGAATCACCGTGCTGTATGCCTAAAACTAATATATTGTATGGCAACTATAATTTAAAAAGAAATGGCATGAGACAGGTTAGCAAGCATGGAAAAAGGTAAGGATAAAGAAACCAGAAGCAGCTAAGCTGAGCATGCTCAGTGTCTGTTCTCAAATGCTCTAATTCTCTGTGGGAGGGGTAATGACTGGGGAGAAAGCCCAGGAATAATACCCCAGGGAAGTTCCTCCACTTGGAAACATAAAGAAAGAAGAAGAAACATCCCTCCCATCCCCTCACTCCTGAAGTATTAATCAGGGCCCTATTCTCTCACCCAGTGAGAAAAAGGATTTGCTTTTTTTGCAAATCCTTCCCTGGGCCCTTCTACAGAAAGTCCCCACTAAATGTTATCCCTAGGTTCTACAACTTCAGGTGAAATGGCATATAATCAAACCAGTTTTGCCAGAGGCTAATCGGTGTAAACAGGAGTGAAGTTCCTATGGCATCTTGTCACCAGTATAATGAAATGTCATGTGAACAAAACTGTGTTACTTGAGGACCTTGCTGTACGTGGGTGTAATTGCTCCTCGCTGTGAATGCGCATTTTACCTAATTTGAACTTTTCTTTTTATCATTTAGTCTTTCTTGTGAGTGTAATCATCTATCTGTTTTTCTGTGACTGTTTCTCTTTCTTAAAATATCCTTCCTTCAATAAGAGCTATATATTATCATATTTTCATAGTCCTCAACTATTAAATTAACACAGTAACTGGCAAATGGTAAGCCCTCAATGAATATTTATAGAGTGAGAAAAGGAGTAAATGAAATGATCCATAAAAAAAAAGCAGTGCATAGCTTACTACAAATATACGCATTTAATAACTTAAAACACAATAAGCCAAGCTATCATGGGGATGAACTAATACATTTGAGTTTCCAGTAGCTGATGGCTTCTCACTAGAGAAAGTGGGGATGACGCACCAGCCCTGAGACTGCTCCCCACCGTCCTCTGCTCTGCGGGGAGAGAAGGTGTTCTACCAGGTGCGCTTGGAGGTGGTCTCAAGGGACACCCAGCAGCAGCTTCGTGGAGCCTCAGACAACCCTCTCCAGTGGTTTTAAACATCTTAATATGCATAGGAGATTAGAACGAGGGAAGTGAATGGATTAAAATGGGGAATTGGAATTCATCCTGAAGGTTCACTGGAGACCATTGACTATGTTTTATCAAACTCTTAGTTCAGGAGTAAGTATTCCTCTTCACCTTTGTCCTTAGTTACCATCAAAGAACATTCTGGGGAAAATTTTTAAAATCAAAAAGTAATTTTTGCATTTCCCCTGCAGGATTGTTTCATACTGTGTGCCTTTTAGATATTTTTAGGAATTTAAAATATTTGATATAATTCTTTTGTACTTTAATCAGGGAAATATTCTGGTCCAAATGAAGGCTTACGATTTTTTTTTAAATGTTTGTGTTATAAAGTTACTGATGAGGACACTGGCCGGCAGGGTCTGTGTGTTGTGTCCACGAGAGACAAATTCACACGGACTACAGAAGTCCTGTGGAGAAAAACGGACAGCAGGGCCACTCTCTAAGTAAGAGAGAGGGCCCCAACCCCTGCCTGGACAGGCTTTTATTGCTTTTCTGGGTACATTACATTGAGGATGGTCCTCATTTACTATGCACAGTTTCGCTGTAGGTGGTTACCTCTTACAGGTGACAAAGGAAAGAATGTTGCTAATTACTTCAAAGAGAAGGATGTTGCAGACTAAGGGGAAAAGTGGTTGAATTGGTTACACTCCACACTTGGGAGGTTTAGCTCAGATTTTAGAAAGTTACAGTAAGCACTTGCTGCCTCAATTCAGGATGACGGAGTTTTAGCAAAAGCAAGTCTCATAGCAGCCTAGGTACAATGCAGGCCTGATTCCCCACGGGAGAACCCATCTGTGGGCCTGGCTCCTGTGTGCTGGACCTCGCTTCCCACTGGCTTTTCTGAGTGGGAGCTGGGCTACATTCCCACACCATGCAGAACAGTCCCCTGTAAGTTACATTTGCAGATGAGCATAATAAAAAAAAATAAAACTCTCTAATCTCACCACCAGCAATAATGAATGTTAATGTTTTGATTCACAACCCTTCATCTTTTTCTACATGTGTGTGTCTATCTATATACAAATTTAGGAAAATTAGAGCATGTATTCTTTGCATAGTCAACTTTTACTTTATAATAGTTTTTAATTTATAGAAATATTGTGAAGATAGTGCAGAGAGTTTCCATATGGCTTAGACCCAGTTTTCCCTATTGATAAATATCTTACATTAGCATGGTACTAATGGCACATCTATTGAACCAATGTTGATGCATTGTCATTATTGATATCAATTTCATACATAATTATTAACGGGAGTCTATGCTTTATTGAGATTACTTTAGTTTTTAATCTAGTGTTCCTTTTCTGTTTCGAGGTCCCATCTAGGATACCACATGATATTTAGTCATCAGGTCTCCTTAGGCTGCTCAGACTTCCACATTTTTAGAGTACTGGTCAGGTATTTTGTAGAATGTCCCTCACTCGGAATATGTCTGTTTTTCTCATAATACTGCGGTTATAAATTTTGGTGAGAAGGACCACAAGGGTACATATCATCAACATGACACTGTTAGTATTGACCTTGGACATCTGACTGAGGTCATGTTTATCCATCTTCTCCACAGTAAAGTGAAAGACGCTCTTTCCGTCCTTCTTTCCGCACTGTAGTCCTTGGGGAAAAGTCACTATGTGAAGTCCACGCTAAAGGGGCAGGGGATTATGCCCCATGCCTTGAAGGGGGAGTATAGACCAATATTATTGGAGATCCTTCTTCATGTATGATTTATCTAATCTCTCATTTATTCACTTATTTAATCATTAATTTATATATCAGTACAGACTCATCATGGATGTTGATAATTTGGATTTTGATCCATTACTACATTATATATTTTCTTGCTCAAATGGTTCCAACTTTGACTACTGGGAGCACTTCAGTTGGCTGTGGTGTCCCTTTGACATGCCCCCCCCCCCACTGTTGTGGGTTTTCTGGAGCATTTCCTTACTTTCTGGCACTACCAGCTGCTCTAGAATCATCAGGGTATCCCTGCCTTGGACCTAGAATCAGCCCTTTCTCCAAGGAGCACTGGTTCCTTTTATTGGAGAATGGTATTGGCAACAAGACCTGAGTGCTGGGTGTGCTCATGGCTACTTGGATGTCATTGCTTTTAGGCCTTCTCAGCCAACAGAGCAAGAAATTGTGTGTGTGTTTGTCGAATGGCATATACACACACATATCCTAGCCATTTATTCCTGTGTGTTTATCTGTATCTGTACTAAACTGAACATGAGCTCATACTGATGTCTCCAGCTCTAATCCAGCACCACTTGGATCATCTCGACTCCTTCCCTTGCTTGTTTGTAAATTCCTGCTCTGTGAATGAGAAACCTAATTGCCACTCTCTGCCATCCATCTATTCAGAACCCCCATCCTCATGGAAAACAACTTTATCCACTACAGCACTGTGCTTATGTACAATTCTGTTCGCCTTTCATTTTAGTTTCCACTCATTTCCAGATTTATGTATGTCAGCACTTTTAGCGCTTCCCCATTCAGTTAGGTTATTTCGTAGTTTGTAATATAGATTCCTTTCTTATAGTCTGTATTCCATC
This sequence comes from Carollia perspicillata, assembly GCA_004027735.1. NCBI lineage: Eukaryota > Metazoa > Chordata > Mammalia > Chiroptera > Phyllostomidae > Carollia > Carollia perspicillata. The sequence goes on from PVKM010005041.1 coordinate 44,949, forward strand.
CTGGAATCCCCTGATCTCCTAAACTATTTTTTAAAATTTGTATAAATTAAGCACTTTTTGTGCTGTAAACTTCTACAGGACTGGACAAATGCATAGTGTCATGTATCTGCTGTGCATTTGTGGTATCACACGGAATAAATAGTTTCACTGTCCTAAAAAAATTCCCAGTGCTTCACCTATTCAACCACCCCCTTCTCCAAACCTCGGACAACCACTGATTTATTTGATGTCTCTATCGTTTTGTTTTTTTCAGAACATCATATAAATGGATTCATATAGAATGTAGATTTTCAGACTGGCATATTTACTATGCACATGTATTTAAGATTTCATATTTTTGCATGACTTAATCACTCATTTGTTATCATTAAATAGTATTCCACTGTATGACTACCAGTTTATTTATCCACTCAACTATTGAAAGATATATTGATTGCTTTCGGTTTTGGGCAATTATGAATAAAGCTGCTATAAATATTTGCATGTTGGTTTTGTGTGCACATGCATTTTTAAATCAATTGAGTAAATATCCAGAAGCCTGACTGTTAGATCATATGGCAAGAATATGTTTGGCTCTGTAAGAAACTGAGGAGTTGTCTTCCAAAGTGGCTGTACCTTTGTGCATTCCCACTAGGAATAAATGACAGTTCCTCTTGCTCAGAATCCATTGCCAGGTTTTTGGATTTTAGCTATTCTAATAGACGTGTAGTGGCATCTTGCTGTTGAGCTTTACATTGCATTTCCATAAGAATGAATAATGTTTTGAGCATCTTTTCATATGATTATTTCCATTTGCATATCTTTTCCATATGTATTTATTGAGATCTTTTGCTCACAAAATTTTTTTTAAAAATGTTATTGTGCCATACAGTGTGGTTAACAATAGGTACAACGTTGTATAGTGGATCTCTAGAACTTATTCATCTTGATTAACTGAATCTTTGTGACCATTGGTTAGTAACTTTCCATCTCCCCTCCCCTGAACCTTTGGAAACCATCATTCCACTCTGATTCTATGAATTTAACTATTTCAGATGCTTTCTGTAAGTGGAGTCATGCAATATTTGTCTTTCTGTGACCATTTTATTTCACTTAGCCTAATGTCTACAAGGTTCATCCAGGTTGTTGCATATCACAGAACTTCCTTCTTTTTAAAGACTGAATAGTATTCCATTATATGCATATACCATGTTTTCTTCATCCATTCATCTGTCTGTGAACAGTAGTTTTTTTCTACATCTTGGCTGTTGGGAATGCTGGTGCAATGACTATGGTATTGCTAACACATCTTTGAGCTCCTGATTTCAATTCTTTAGGATACATACCCAGAAGGGGATTGCTGGACCATTCATACAGGGTCCTGCAGAAGTAATGCCTGCCAAGTGTGGTTGGAAGGCAATAATGAGGGTGCAATAATTTATAGTTTTAATTTGAGCACTTCACCCAAGATGTCATATGGTATACTTGAGTGTGATATTGTTATGCTACAGAATTGCACGCTTATGATTTTGTAATAAAAGATTTTGTACTGAAAAGGGGCATTATTTGTGCCAGACTCTGTAGTTCTATTTTAAATTTTTAAAGGAACCTTCATGTTGTCTTTCATAGCAGCTACACCATTTTCATTCCCCCCAATAGCGTGCAAGTGTTCCAATTTCTCCACATTGTCGCTGATACTTGTTGCCTTTAATTGGATTGTTTTCTTATTGTTGAGTTTTGTGAATTTTTTAAAACATGTTTTGGATACAATCTTTTATCCAATATGTGATTTTCCAATATTTTGTTTTTTTACTCCCTTAACAGTGTCTTCTGCAGCATATACACTCTTAACTTGCTTTTTTTCCCACCCAACAGTGTATCACAAACATCTTTCCATAGTATCCTTCTATAACATCTCTTTTTAATGGTTTGAAAATTATTCCATTATATGAATGTACTATATGATGTATTATTGTTGAACAGACATTTAAACAGCTTCCAGCCTTTCATTCTTACAAAAAAGAAAACTTGTACTAAACATTCTCTTAAGAATTACTTAGAACGTATGTCTTTAAGTTATACTTGCTATCCAAAGGTATCAACCTTTTAAAGGCCTTTGCTGGGAAAAATTCTCTCTTTCTCGATCGTCCAAACTTATAAAGCATTTCATTTACTCTTCAGATCAGGGTCAGAGGTAGAACACTTTTTATGCACTTGTCGAAAAAGTACACTTTGATGTAATGATAACTAGTATGTTAAACATACACAGGCTTGAGACATCAGAAGTACTTAGCCTCACTTGAGAGCTTCTTCCTAGCCTTTCCAAAAGTGACATCCTCTCATTCATTTTAGTTTATGTTCTAAACCTTAATTCGGGCCTCACGTCCTCCAGGAAACCTGCCTACTCCTCCTCCCATCTCTATGATGCCTTGGGGTGAAGGAGTTCAACAAGGTGATCTGGATGGTGTGTGTCTAGTCACTTAGACTGTGAAGTGATTTGAGGTCTCTGGGGGACCGGAATGCCCGTCTTGTGATAACATTGCTCTTTCCTTTCTCAGGCTGCGTGAACATCCCTTCACTGCAGTCCCTTGGCGTTCCATCTCAACACGCACTTTTTAGTGTTTCCATCTTTCTGAGATTTTGAGTGTCTTAACCTGAACTGCCTAAAAATCTCAATTTTGTATTTTAGGAACACAGCAGACAGAAACAAATGTTTTTGAAAATTCCATACATTCCCTAAGTGATGTTACAAAGCAGACGTGGGCACTCTTCTCCTGCAGTAACACAAGTCACTGCGATTTCTGCTTTGTTTTTAGACATCCAGTGCAATCCATAAACTTCTACTTAGAGGCAGTGTGGGCTCAGACTTTGTGTAGCGGCTTGAGGAGGCTGGAGCAGGAGCCGGGTTCACTAGCCTGGGTCTTATTTTAGCTTTTTAGGTTTGCTTTTGTGTTGCCAGACGCGGCTGCTAACCTTTGGCCTACAGTAGTTTTGACAAGCATGGAGGCTATTAGTCAAAGGAACAGTCTCCCTGAGAATGTGCGGCGACACATTTAACTCAGAGCCACGTCAGTTGAAACAGATCTTGTGCTTTAACAAGTACCCTGGATCTTTGGGAGAATAAACTAGTCATGGCTTTTCAGGCCTTTTAGGGAAAGCTACTTCTGTGCTGCATGCTCTTGGCGTTGGATAATGCTTAGCGATGTGCGGTGCCAAGAATATAATCAGCCAGAACAATATGTTCAGCATGTAGGAAATGCAGCTGGATCTAGCAAATGTATATGACAGAACTGACTCTGAGGCCACAGAAAGTCTCTGCACACTTGGCCCTCTAAAGTCATGCTGAAGTGGAGGTCCTAACCACTCACTCCAGCCCCACAGGATTAGGCATCTATGCTAATTGAGGGGCACGTAGATGAATTTCACTTGTATATCTCTTGTATCTTTCACTAGATTATAGACTTTTTAAGGTAGAAGCTCATGTCTAAATTGATGTGTTAATCCTGCTACTCCACAGGTAATGCCTCACACTCTAACAAATTGCTGGTAAAACACGGCAAATGCTGTGACCACACAAATGTTATCAATTTGAGGATTAAAATTGATCTAATCTTTGGATTTACAGTCCTCTGTTTCCTTCCTCCTCCCTTACCCACTTTTTTTCTCAAGTATATGTGGCCATAGGAACATATTTCCAAAGCTTGGGATCAATGCTTTCAGGCAGGACTTTTTGGACATCACTCAAATACAAGTGGTAAGAATACCCTAAGGTTATTTATAGTTTTTGATATGGGTAAAAGATAATATTCTAGGCCAGGCATTATTGCAAGTCTCAAGAGTCGTCACTTAAGAGCATGTTTTCTTGTTCTTTTGTCTTTACGTGTCCTGTCTGAGACCCTCGAGCTCCTGTAAAAGGGAATGTAGAAAAGGAGGGTCAGAAAGAGTGAACAGGGCCTCCCTGCAAAGGCACCGCCCCCATCTCCATCTCCATCGTTCCCTCCTGTTATTAGGTGCACAGGGAGGCAATCAATCAAAAGTAGAATTACTTTGCACTGTTTGCAAAACTCCTGCTCCTCCCCAGCCACTTTACATGCGTCATCTTATTTAATTCCATGACAGTTTAGCAAAGTGGATATCACTATTCCCATTTTACAGACTGGAAAAACCAAGGGGCTAAGAGAGTAAATAATTCATTCGCAGTCATAGAGTTATGGCCAACATTGGAGCACAGCGCGGTCTGAGCATAGGGAGCCCATTCGGTTGTTCCTTACCTACGTCACGCTGAGTCCTCTTGCCTGCATTTTGGGTGAACTGCTGTCAGGTAAGCAGAGAATCATGATAATGGGTACAGGCCATAATCACAGGTAAGTGTTAAGGAGGAAACCAACTTGCGAGAGCTGACTTTGTAAAAACCTAAAAGCCATGCAACCACAGCTCTGAAGACAGGCCCAGGTAGGACCCAGGCCGATTCAGACAGAGTCAGTGGAGGTTAGGTATAATCCCTACCTGGCAGTTACTGTTTGGACAGCACATACCCGCTCTCTGATTTCAATAAATAAGCAAACTTTTTTTCTAAACAGGGGCTTTGCTTTTATTTCATTTTTCACATAATATTTGATAATTT
>PVKM010005042.1:0-49495 GCA_004027735.1 Carollia perspicillata
ACTGTCTGCACTTCCTGGACTTGTGTGCCTTTTTACTTCACCAGGTTAGAAGTTAGACAAGTTTTCAAGTCAATATTTCTTCAAATAGGTTCTCAATCTCCTGCTCTCTCTTCTTCTTCAGGTACCCCTCTCATGAAGATGTTGTTACGCTTGGTGCTGTCCCAGAGGTCCTGTAAATTATCCTCATTTATTAAATTTTTAAAATTTTTTGCTGCTTTGATAGGGTGTTTTTTTTATTACATTGTGTTCCAAATCACTGCTTTGATCCTCTGCTTCATCTACTCTGGTGCTGATGCCTTCTAGTGTGTTCTTCGTTTCAGATATTGTATTCATTTTTGACTGGTTCTTTTTTATGGTTTCTATGTCCTTTTTTAGTTTATTATCACTTTGTTTAAGTTCTCACTAAGTTCTTTGAGCATTCTTATAACAATTGCTTTCAACTCTGTCTGTGGTGGATTCCTTGACTAATTCATTTGGTTCTTTTTTTGGAGATCCCCCCTGTCCTTTCATTTGGGGCATGTTTCTTTGTCTCCCTGTTTTGACTGACTATGTATTTTGTCCATGTATTAGGTAGATCTTTTATGTCTCTCAGTCTTTGTAGGGCAGCCTTATATAGTAAGTGTCCTGTGGGGCTTGGTGGTGGTATCCTTGATCATCTGAGCTAGGTGATTCAGGAATGTCTTTTATGCAGGTTATGAGTCCTCCTTTCGTAGTTTAATCTTGATTGCTGTTGGCCTGTCCGTGGGTAGGGTTGTCCCTCAGGCTTGCTGACTGTGAGAACAGACCCAACCATAGTGCACAAGCTGTTGTATGGGGGCTGACCCCACTAAGTGGAATTCACCTCATCAGGGTCTGTTGCCCGCCGAGATCTCACCTGGGTGTACCACTTGTGGAGCTAATTGGGTCATGCTCAGATGTAGTTTGAAGCCAGCTACCAGGTGTGTCGGTTCTGGAGCCTCTTGGAAGAGACTCCAGTGTAAACCAATGTCAGTTGCTACCTGTGACCAGCCCTGGGCTCCTGTTAGGAGCTACAAAGTGATCCATGGTAGGTGGCTGCCTGTGCTGGGCCTTTGTGTGCATGGGAGGGGCTAAGCTGCTTACCGATGCCGGCTTCCACCAGTACCTGACTAGCCTGGGGCAGGACAGCAAAAGGCCCAAGGTAGCCCAGGTGCCTCCACCTGCTGGTCACTTATTAGGCTCAGCCACTCAAAGGGCCTCTGGTGGCACATGAATTGTGTGAAGCAGGTCCTGAGTCACCTACTAGGGGCAAGTAGTGTTTACCAGGTTGATACAGGTTCAAACTTGGCACCAGTCCTGGGTCTGAGGCCATTCAGCGTAAGTCTCAGGTTACACCAAGACCAGCCACCATCTGCCTGGGGTCTGTGGAGCTTTGTGGTGGGGTGAGGTCTCAGGGAGTCCTTAGGGAAGAGCCAGTAAAACAGATTAAGATTTGGATGTGTGGCATCAGTTGGGGCACACAGGAAATAATGGCCTTTGCCCCAAAGCCACACAACTCAATCTCTCCCTGTGTCTCTTTGACACCCCTTTGGTATGTCCAGACCTCCTTGAGAGTCTTCCAAGAAAGGCTGCATCACAGGCTGCGGCCAGCAGACTCCTTCCTCTCCAGGGTGTGAGCTTGTAGGGTGGGGCTACAGTGAGTCAGGACTGTGGGACTAGTGCATGTCATCATGTGGATACTTTGAGGGAACTGTGCTGGTTGAACACTCAGGAAAAACGGCTCTCTCCCTAAAGCCACTCCATTTATTCTCTGTCTGTGCTTGTTTGACAACTCCTGTGTCTGCCTGGAATTCCTTGAGAGCCTTTTAAGAAAGTTTGCTATGCAGGCCCAGGGTGGTTGCACCTGGCTGATTCCTGCACTGGGTGGGAGCTTGGCAGGGTGGGGCCACAGGAAGTCAAGAGGGTTGGGAAAGCGCAGTCCTCCAGGTTGACATTGTATGGAGTGGAGTGATAGACCCAGGAAAAATGGCACCTGTGTGTGACATGGGAGAGGGACTCAACATAGGGATATTGGTGGCTGTCCCTTCAGCCTTCTCCCTGAAACCACACAATCCATCTCTCCCTGTATGACTCCAGTCCACTCTGAGCTGCTGTCCCTCTATTGGAGCCAAGGGTGAGTGCCCACAAATGAGTTTGTGTGTTGACCCTTTAAGATGGCACCTGGGTTTCTATCAGTTTCCCATCTTACCATGGCAGACAGGATCCCCACTGATGTTCACTGCTGTATGTTATGTGGGCTCCTCTTCCTGGTACTGGTGTTCTGGGATAGGGAACTTGGTGTGGGGTGGAGACCCCTTACTCCTCAGAGGGCACCTCTGCAGCTGAGATATTCCGCCAGATCTCAGCTGCCTCACGTGGGTGCGGGGCCAGCTCTTTTCTGTGTCTCTGCCCTTCCCACCAGTCTCGGTGTGGCTTCTTCTGTATATTCATGCTAAGACTTCCATTCAGCTAGTCTTATATTGGTTATTCAGGTTGGCTGCTTTATAATTAGTTGTAATTCTGATTTGGTCCTAGGAGGAAGTGAGTGTAACTTCTTCTACTCTACCACCATTTTGGATACCCCCCCAGGATTATATTGATATTTTCAAGAGTTTTTAATTATAGAAATTGATTAGTTGGAGTTTTAAAAGAATGTAAGAGATGAATACATTCTCTAAGAACCATTGTGTGTGTGTATATACATAAATGTGTAGGTAAATGTAACTATCATCCAGATTAGCAATTTTCAACTTTTTTCATTTCATGGCACACATGAATTACTTAAATTCTGTGGCACACCAAAAATGTATATTTTTTGCTGATCTGACTAAAATAGGTATAATTTTGATTCATTCACACTGGATGGCTATTGTTATTTTGGCTGTTGTCATTTTTAAATTTGAGGCTCTAAGAGAAAGAGGTCAGTGCCTCTGAATAAATAGTCAGGTATTGCATATTTGAAAAAATTTTTCTGGCACACCAGTTGAAAATCACTGATCTAGATGTACATTCACACATACACGATGCATTTAAAAGATATGTATATATACTTCCACATCAGAATGTGTTCTAGCTCAAACAAATTCTAACAAAAGAAAAATGTTAGAATTGGAGATTATTTGGCAGAAGCTCTGAGAAACATAGTTAAACGAGACCTGGTGTTGTGACTCAATTGGTTGAGCACCCACTCGCAAACTGAAAGGTCATGGGTTCAATTCCCAGTTCGGGCATATGAGAGGTAACCGATCGATGTTTCTCTGGCACATTGATATTTCTCTCTCCCTCTTTTTCTCTTCCTTCCCCTCTTTCTAAAAATTAAATAAAATCCTAAAAAATCCCCTAAATATGGACTAGATCATATATGGACACTTATGCAGAGGTCATGGGGCCTCTGGTTGTAATCCTATAACATTTATCCTACTAAAGTCTATTGGCATTGATCTAAGGTTAAGTGTAATAACCAAGCAGATAGTGATCCTTTAAATATACATTCTGAGATACATTGTAAGCCAGGGTTGTTCCAACTTTGTTGCTACTGATATTTGAGCCATATAAGCCTGTTGTGGGCGGCTGTCCTGTGTATTGTAAAATGTGTAGTGTCATCTCTGGCTTCTCCCCACTAGAGCCCAGTGCATTTCCCTCACCCTCCACCATCCACCTAGTTGTGACAGCCAAAAGTGAGAGAAAAAATTACTCCTCACAAAACTGAGAACCCTGTTGTAAGTATTGTAAATGAGGCAACATGGTATAGACCAGATTAGGCTAGACTGGGATTCCAGCGGCTGGGTTCTAATCCAAGTGTTTCTGTCTCTAACTTTGGGATATTGGAAAAGTTACTTAATCCAGCAGTTCTCAAAGTGGGTTAGAGAGGGTAGTACTGCTAAATCAGCTATATGTAATATAATAAAGAGAGGAGGTCACTTAACTTTCTTGGGCCACATATTTTTCTACTTTATAATAAAAATATTGACTAGGAACTTTAATTTAGGCTCTAATGCCATAGCTTGTAACAAACCAACTCTTATACCATAAACTGGAAAAGGTGAAAAAATAAAAAATACTTAAAAAATAATTCAGGGAATGAGAGAGCTTTCAAGGTAGCCAAGACTTGATGGGACAAGATCCTTGAGAGATAAGAATCTTAAAGAGGTAGGCTGACTTTGTAAAAGTTATTCCCTCAGGTCACTCACAAATTTTTGGTGCTTGGTGAAAGGCTGAGGATCTAGACAATGAGCTCTTACTAAGAGGCAGAGAAGCCACCAGTGTTTCTGGCAATTTCCAGGACTGGTGATACAAAAAATGGAGTTTGGGGCTCCCAAGGCAGTGATAATTGAGATGCCATGATCCTGAAGCAAAGGGAACACAGTGTGGAGTAAGCCTAACACTCAGGGGTTTTCGCTTTTGAGCTATTTGCCAAACTTGTAAGGTAGAAGGATAAGAGCACAAGACATAAAGCACAATACTTCTAAAAGGAAAAGTAGTGTTTTTGGCAGTTGTATGGTACCAAACAGAACCCACCAAGGAGTAGGGACCCTGAAAATACCCGAGGGTTTCAGGTGAAATTCCAGGTGAGCTAGAGCATGGGAGTGCGGCCAAATTAGAAATAGACGGAGCCTTGCAAAACTGCAACCCAAGCTACAGGAAGACATCACCAACAGAAACACTATAATGTAACATCAACAACGTTTAGCATTTAATGAAAAATTATCCAGAAAACCAAGAAACAAGCCTCCCAAAAAGAGACCCACAGATGACTGAGATTTATAGTTTTTGGACATGTAATTTATTATTATTGTAATCAACATGTTCAAAAAAATAAATCACAAGGTAGAGAATTACACTATAGAACTGGGATTCAATAAGAGAGAAATCAAATAACTTAGAAAATTAAAAATGTGAATCAATTAATTTAGTAAATTAAATATGATTATTACAACAAAAACTCAATAGATGTATTGAAATGCAGATATAGGACAAAATAGAAAAGAAAGATCACTGAACTAACTGGCAGGTCAGTTAAAAATACATAAGCGGGCCCTGGCCAAGTGGCTCAGTTGGTTGGAGCATTGTCCCGTACACCAAAAGGTTGTGGGTTCAGCTCTGGTCAGGGCGCACACCAAGGTTTCGGGATCCATCCCCAGTCAGGGTGCCTACGGGAGGCAACCAATGGATGTTTCTCTCTCACACTAATGTTTCTCTTTCTCAGAGACAGAGATAGAGGTAGATATAGAGATAGGGATAGAGGTAGAGGTAGAAATAGGGATAGAGGTAGGGATATAGATAGAGGCAGAGGTAGAGATAGAGGTAGAGGTAAAGGAAGAGATAGAGATAGGGACAGAGGTAGCGGTAGAGATAGAGATAGAAGCTGAAGCATCAGGGGGACAAAGAATGAAAAATGCAAAAAAGAATATAAAAGACATAGGGAAGACAATAAAAAAGCCTAAAGTAATTGGTGTCTCAACTGGAAAGAGAGAAATACAATATTTATAGAGATAATAGCCGAGAATTTTGTAAAACTGATTGGAGCATAAACTGTAGATTTAAGACACTAAAACTAACTCCATTAGGATAAATACAAGGAAAACCAGAACCAAGTACAGTGTTAAAGTCAAAGAAAAATTCTAAAAAACAGCCAGAGAAAATGAAAATATTATACTCAAAGCAACAAGAATAAGACTAACAGCTGACTTCACAATAAAAATAAGAAAACCCAGCCTTGGCTGGGTGGCTCAGTTGCTTGGACTATCGTACAGTACACCAAACGGCTGCAGGTTCGGTTCCTGATCTGGGCACATACCCAGGTTACAGGTTCGATCCTCTAGTTGGGCGCCACCTGGGCATGCATTAGAGGCAATGTTTCTCACATTGATGTTTCTCTCTCTCTCTCTCTCTCCACCCCACCTCTAAACACCAGTAAGTCTGTTCTTGGGTGAGGATTAAAAAAAGAAAAGAGAATCCAAAAGGTAATGAAAGATAATTTTTAAGAATATAACTCTCAATGTAGAGATCTACACTCATCAAAAGGCAAAATAAAACTATTTTCAAGTAAACAAAAGCCAAGAGAATTCACACACTACATAAAATACTGAAGAATGTTATTTAGGCAGAAGAAACATTAAAAAACAATTCATAATCACTCAGATGGACATGCTCAGGAAAAAAAAGAAAAACATTAGAAAGCATAAGTTCAAATGCACAAAATAATAGTATTTTGTCAATATGAGGCATTATGATGTATATAGAATTAAGGTTACAACAACTACAGAGAAGGTTAGAAGGCTTATTTGGAATTAAAATGTATTATGAACTTATATGAGGAGTGGCAAAAGTTATAGTTTATATTTGACTTTAATGTCAATGATACATTTGTAATTTTGGGGCAAACACTGAAAAGATATACAACTACCAACTAATAGAGAAGGATATGAAAATAAAAAATACTCCATCAATTCAAAACAAGCAGGAAAAAAGAGAAAAAAATCAATAAGAGACAAATACAATAAACAGTAAGACAGAAGATATAAATCCAATTACATGACACCTTTATATTAAATATAGATGCTGACTAAAAGACAAGGATTGTCAGAATGAATTTAAAACCAGTAACGATATATACTGATTACAAAAAAGAAAACTTAAATTTAAGAATATAGGAAGATTGAAAGTAAAAAGTTGAGAAATGATATCATGTAAACACTAACCAACAGAAAGCTGATTAGTTACACTAATAAAGATACAACAGATATTTAGGCAAGAAGCATTATTAGAGGGAAAGAAGGCTACCTTAAAATCAAAAAAGATTCAATTAATCAGGAAGATATAAGAATTCTAAACTTATATACATGTACTAATGTAGTGTCGACATTCATAAAGCAAAATTTAACAGAACAAAAAGGAGAAACACGTAAATCCTAATCACAGCAGGGCACATTAGTAACCCTTTCAATAACTGATAGAACAAGCAGACAAGAACTAAACAAGAGTATATATGATTTAGACAACAAACAACCTAACTGCATATACAAAGACCATACTGTTTAAAAAAGGATATATGTTCTTTTGAAATACACAAATAACATGTGCTAAATTGACCATATGGTGTGCAACAAGAAACAATTTCAACAAATTTTGAAGGACTAAAATTATTAAGCATATCTGAATACAATGACATTAAACCAAACATCAGAAACAAAAACATAATTTAAAAAGTCTCCAGCTGGTTGGAAATTAGGCAAAACTTTCTAAATAACTTACAGATTAAAAATGAAATCATACGAGGAATTAGAAAATATTTTGAGTTGAGCCCTGGTTGGTGTAGCTCAGTGGACTGAGCACTGGCCTGCAAACCGACGGGTTGTGGGCCAGGTCCCCAGTTGGGGGCACGTGAGGAGTGACACACACTGATGTTTCTCTCCCCCTCTTTCCCCTTCCCTTCCCCTCTCTCTAAAAAATAAACAAAATCTTTAAAAAAAAAATTTGAGCTGAAATAAGACATCAAAATTTGTAAATTAAACATCTAGAAAACAAGAAATAAAATAGTATACACCAGAAATTAAAAACACCCCTCAAACACACAATAGAGAAAATCAATAAAGAAAGCGTTGGTTCTTTATAAGACAATAAAACTAATAAACCTTGTGATGGCCACTATAAATGTGCCTCTGGATGTGCCACATGGACCTTAACTGCCTGATGGCCCCAGCTATGCTCTGAATCCCCACCACATTCACGCAGAGCCATGCTTTCCCCGAGCACACCAGCAATACTGTGGAGACCTACTCCTCAATATGGGGGCTTTTGGGGCAACTTTGCTTAATGGGTAACTTGAGTTTGAGGATTCTTCACTGACCTTGTCAACACTTGACTATAATGCAATATAAGCCTCTTTCTACCCAACCTTCTTTCCTTCCTTCTTTCCAACACAGGAGCCAGGCCTGAACCATAATTTAACAGATCTCCCTGTTTCCTCTGGTATTTCTCGCAATAAATCTCTTGAATGTCTAACCTGATCTTGTCATCTGCTTCTTGAAAATCAAAAGTAAAATTAACCTGTAGGGAAGAGTGACCAATGAAAAGAGGAAGGGCACAAATTTAATTCCAAGATCAGGAATTTATTTTTTTAAGTATATTTTATTGATTATGCTATTACAGCTGTCCCAGTCTTTTCTTCCATTTATCCCCCTCCTCCATGCACGACCTCCACACTCCAGCATCACCCTCTCCACTTCGTTCACGTCCATGGGTTGTACATAAAAATTCTTTGGCTTCTCCATTTCCTATACTATTCTTAACCTCCCTGTGTCTATTTTGTTTCTACCATTTATGCTTCTATTCCCTGTATTTTTTGCCCCATTCTCCCCGTCTCCCTCCCTAATGATAACCCCCCATGTGATCTCCATTTCTCTGGTTCTATTCCTGTTCTAGTTGTTTGCTTAGTTTTTGTTTTTTAGGTCCAGTTGTTGATAGTTGTGAGTTTGTTGTCATTTTACTGTTCATAGTTTTGATCTTCTATTTCTCAGATAAGTCCCTTTAACATGTCATATAATACGGGCTTGGTGATGATGAACTCCTTTAACTTGACCTTATCTGGGAAGTGCTTTATCTGCCCTTCCATTCTAAATGATAACTTTGCTGGATAGAGTATACTTGGATGTAGATCCTTGCCTTTCACGACTTTAAATATTTCTTTCCAGCCCCTTCTTGACTGCAAGGTTTCTTTTGAGAAATCAGCTGATGGTCTCATGGGCACCCCTTTGTAGGTAACTCTCTCCTTTCCTCTTTCTGCTTTTAAGATTCTCTCTTTAATCTTGGGTAACTTAATGATGGTGTGCCTTGGTGTGTTCCTCCTTGGGTCCAACTTCTTTGGGACTCTCTGAGCTTCCTGGACTTCCTGGAAGTCGATTTCCTTTGCCAGATTAGGGAAGTTCTCCTTCATTATTTGTTTAAATAAGTTTTCAATTTCTTGCTCTTCCTCTTCTCCTTCTGGCACCTCTACGATTCAGATACTGGAACATTTAAAGTTGTCCCAGTGGTTCCTAAGCCTCTCTTCATTTTTTTTATTCTTGTTTCTTCATTCTGTTCCAGTTGGATGTTTATTTCTTCTTTTTGTCCCAAATTGTTGATTTGAATACTGGTTTCCTTCCTGTCACTGTTGGTTCTCTGAATATTTTGCTTTATTTCACTTTGGGTATCTTTCATTTGCTCCTTCATTTTTCGACCAAGCTCAATCAGTTCTGTGAGCATTTGATTACCAGGGCTTTGAACTCTGCATCAGATAGGTCTGGCAAAGCTAAACAACTAGAACAGGGACAAAATCAGAGAAATGGACATCATATGGAGCGTTTTCAGTGGGGAGTGGGAGGGGAGCAATAGGGGAGAAGAAGTACTGGGAAGAAGCATAATTGGTAGACATAAAATAGATGGGGAGAAGTCAAAAACAGTATAGGAAACAGAGAATTCAAAGAACTTATATGTACAACCCATGGACATGAACTAAGGATGGGGAATGCTTGAGGGTTGGGTGATGCAGGGCATAGAGAGGATAAAGGGGAAAACTGGGAAGACTGTAATAACATAATCAATAAAATATATTTAAAAATCACTATATATCTCATAGTAATTAGGAAGATGAGAGAATATTGTAATTAATTAATGCTAATAAATTCAAATATTTAGATAAATTTTATAAATTCCTAGAAAAATACAACTTATCCAGCTGGCATTGGGCCCTGACTGGTGTGGTTCTGTGAGTTGGGCATCATCCCACAACCTGAAAGATTACCAGTTCACTTCCCAGTCAGGGCACGTGCCTGGGTTGAGGGGCAGGTCCCTGGTTGTGGGTGTGCAAGGGGCAACCAGTAGATGTTTCTCTTGTACATCAATGTTTTTCTCCTTCTATTTTTCTAAAAATGAATAAATAAATAAAATCTTTAAAAAACTGGCAATGGAAGAAACAGAAAAAACTGAATATTCCTATTTAATTAAAGAAGCTGAATCCATAATGAAAAACCATCCAACAAAGTATTCTCTAGGCCCAGATATTCTGATGGGTGAGCTTTTTCAAATATTTACATAAAAATAATATCAATCTTATAAAACTTCCAGAACAGAAGAAACCACTTTCTAATTCACTTTATAAGGTCATGATATGTTCCTACCCAAACTTACAAGGATGTTACAAGAAATGAAAATTATAAGACAAACTCTCTCATTAATTATATACAAAAATTCAAACCAAAATATAATCTAATCAAATACAATGGTAGATTGAAAGAATACCATGGCTATATTGGGATTTTACTAAGAATGTAAACAAAGGTGGTTTCCCACTGTAAAATCAAGTTGTAATTCACACATTAAAAGAAAGAAGAAAATCATATAGTAATCTTGATGCAAAAAACCTATTTGATAAAATTCAACACTTTCATGATTAAAAAAATTCTTAATAGCCACAACAAAACCCTTAGAAAACTGTGAATGGAAGGAAACATTCTTTACCTGATAAAGAATGTTTACAAATAAACTATGGTAAGTATCCTTTTTGATGAAATATTGAAGGTTTTTCACCTGAGATTGAGACTAAGACAAAGATGTTCACAATAGCCATTTCAACTGTGCCTGCATATTCAGTGTGCCTTACTGTGCTACTTAGTATAGCAAAAAAAAAAAATAATAATAACAATAAAAGAAAAAGAAAAAAAAAGAAAGAAAAAACAGTAAAGGACTGAGAAAGAAGAAATGAGATTGCCCTTGTTCACAAATGATATTACTATTGAAGTTACATAGAAAATCCAAAAGAATCAATAGACACGTTATCACAATTAATTAGTGAAGACAAGGTCATTATGAAAAAATTCTACAATATATGCCAATAAAAAACAAATAGAAACTGAAATCAAACAAGCACCATTTAAAAATATGCACATACACACTCAATCACACACAAGACCATTACACTGGAAAAAAAAACATTTTGAGAAAAATTTAAAACTACCTCAATTAATAAGGGGGAATACAGATTAGAAGAAAATTTTGTAAAGGTGTCAATTCTCTCCAAAGGATAGATTTGCAGGTTAAATATAACCTTAATAAAAATTGTAGTAAGAATTAAAAAAAAATTTGGTCAGGGGGTGGGGGACACAACTAGCTCATTCTAGAATTTATGTAGAAATGCAAAGGATCAAGGAGACCCAGGACAATCTTGAAGAATAAAGCTGGAAGACTATACCAGACTGTAAAAAGACTGATTATATACTAAGTAATTAAGAGAATGTAAACTGGTAGAAGGACAAAGGGAAAACTGGACTAGAATAGTTTAGAAAAATAAATGGATGCAAGGTCATTTGAAATGTGACAAAGGTGTCCATTTAGTCCAATTCTATATGGAAGTCCAATTCTATATGGACTGTGGATCTAGATGAGCAGTAAAAAATAAAATTCTTAGAAAAAAATAGGAAAATATTTTCATGAGCTTGGAATAGGCAAAGATTTTCTTTAAAAGAACATAAACAATATTCATGAGGGGAAATATTATAAATTAAACTATAAAAGTTCTTATAAATATTAAGACCTTTTGCACTGGCTGGTGTGGCTCAGTGGATTGAGTGCCAGCCTGTAAATCAAAGGGTTACTGGTTTGATTCCTGGTCAGGTCACATGCCTGAGTTGTGGGCCAGGTCCCCAGTAGGGGGCATGTGAAAGGCAACCACACATTGATGTTTTTCTCCCTCTCTTCCCTCCCCTCTCTAAAAATAAATAAATAAAATCTTTTAAAACTATTAAGAGCTTTTATTTATCAAAGGACATGGGAGGAGAGTGAAAAGGCAAGTCATAGTGTGGGAAGATACAGGGTCCAGTGGAAGGAAGGCCTGCTTGAATATGATTGATAGGGTAATAATATGGGCATAGTAATTTATAGTTTTCTTTTTTTAATTTCCTAAAAACATTTTTTACTGTTGTTCAATTACAGTTGTGCCCATTTTCCCCATTACTCACCCCCGCCCAACCCGGCCCCACCTCCCACATTCAATCCTCCCCCCACTGCCATTGTCCTTGTCCATGGGCCCTTTAAACATCTTCCTTGAAGATAAGGACTTCCAGCCAAGATGGAGGCATAAGTAGACAAACTGTGCCTCCTCGCACAACCAAAAGGACAACAACAATTTAAAAACAAAAACCAACCAGAAATGACATAAAATTGAACTGTATGGAAGTCCCACAAACAAGGAGTTGAAGGAACATTCATCCAGACCAGTAGGAGGGGTGAAGACGGGCTGCTGGGAGGAGAGGGCTTGCAGCAAGGCAGTGGCTGGCAGACCCAGCAAGGTGGTGGATTGCAGACCTGGCAGCCCCACATTTGAGCACCGATAAACGAGTGAAACTGGAGAGTGGGATGGACTACGCAACTGAGGGTCCCACTGCAGGGAAATAAAGCCTCAAACCACTGACTGACAACACCTGTGGGGGTTGAGGCACCAGGAGGAACTCCCAGCCTCACAGGAGAGTTAGCTGGAGAGACCCACAGTGTCCTAGAATGTACACAAACCCACCCATGTGGGAATCAGCACCAGAAAGGCCCAATTTGCTTGTGGGTAGCGGGGAAAGTGACTGAAATCCGGCAGAGAGAAGAGCAAGCATCACTGTTCCCTCTCGGACCCCTGCCCCACATACAGGGTCACAACCCAGTGAATGGGTTGCCCTACCCTGGCGAAAACCTAAGCCTCCGCCCCTCACTACACAACAGGAGCATCAAGGAAAAAACAAAACAAAACAAAAAAAAACAAAAAGAAGGTCCAAACAAAAGAACAGATCAAAGCCCCAGAACAAATATAACTAAGCAATGAAGAGATAACCAATTTACCAGATGCACTGTTCAAAGCACTGGTAATCAGGATGCTCACAGAATTAGTTGAATTCAGTTGTAAATTAGATGAAAAAATGACAGCTATGCTAAGTGAAATAAAGGAAAATGTACAAGGAACCAATAGTGATGGAAAGGAAACTGGGACTCTAATCAATAGTGTGGACCAAAAGGAAGAAACAACATCCAACCAGAAAAGAATGAAGAAACAAGAATTTTAAAAAATGAGGAGAGGCTTAGGAACATCCGGGACATCTTTAAATGTCCCAACATCCGAATTATAGGGGTGTCAGAAGAGGAAAAGGAAGAGCAACAAGTGGAAAACTTATTTGAACAAATAATAAAGGAGAACTCCCCCAATCTGGCAAAGGAAACAGACTTCCAGGAAGACCAGGAAGCTCAGAGAGTCCCAAGACTTCCTTGGACCCAAGGAAGTCCCAGACTTCCTTGGATCCGAGGAAGAACACACCAAGGCACATCATAATTACATTACCCAAAATTAAAATTAAGGAGAGCATCCTAGAAGCAGCAAGAGAAAGGGAGATTTCTACAAATTACCTACAAAGGAGTTCCCATAAGACTGTCAGCTGATTTCTGAAAAGAGACCTTGTAGGCAAGAAGGGGCTGGAAAGAAGTATTCCAAGTCATGAAAGGCAAGGACCTACATCCAAGATTACTCTATCCAGCAAAGCTTTCATTTAGAATGGAAGGGCAGATAAAGTACTTCTCAGATAAGGTCAAGTTAAAGAAGTTCATCATTACCAAGCCCTTATTATATGAAGTGTTAAAGGGACTTAATTATCTAAGAAAAAGAAGATGAAACATCTGAAGAGTAAAATGACAACAAAGTCACAATCATTAACAAGCACACTGCAAACAAAAACAAAACTAGAACAGGAACAGAAACTCAGAAATGGAGATCACAAGGAAGGTTATCAACAGGGGAGTAGGAGGGAGAGAGAGGGGAAAAAAGGTACAGAGAATAAGTAGCATAAATGGTAGGTAGAAAATAGAAAGGGGGAGGGTAAGAATAGTATAGGAAATGTAGAAGTCAAAGAACTTATATGTATGACACATGGACGTGAACTAAAGAGGGGGATGGGGTGGGAGGGGGTATGCAGGGTGGAGGGGAGTGAAGGGGGAAATTGGAGCAACTGTAATAGCATAATCAATAAATATATTAAAAATTCAAAACAAAACAAAACAAAACATGTTCCTTGATGACCATTCCCTTTCTTCCCCCTTTTGTCCCCTTCCTCCTTCCTCTGGTTACTGTCAGTTTGTTCCTTATTTCCATGTCTTTGTTTCTATTTTCCTCTCTTATTTGTTTTGTTGATTAGGTTTCACTTATAGGTGAGATATTATGATATTTATTCATCTTTCACAACCTGGCTTATTTCACTCAGCATAACCCTCTCCAGTGCCATGCATGCTGTGGCAAAGGATAGGAGTTTCTTTTGTCTTTCTACTGTGTAGTATTCTACTATGTAAATATACCATAGTTTTTTGAGCCACTCATTTACTGATGGACACTTAAGCTGTTTCCAGCACTTGGCTATTGTAAATTGTGCTGCTATGAACATTGGGGTGCACAGGTTCTTTTGGATTGGTGTTTCAAGATCTTTAGGGTATAATCCCAGCAGTGGAACTGCCAGGTAAAAAGGTAGTTCCAGTTTTAGTTTTCTGAGGAAATTCCATACTGTTTTCCACAGTGGCTGCACTAGTCTGCATTCCCACCAACAGGGCACTAGGGTTCCCTTTTCCCCACAGCCTTGCCAGCACTTGTTTGTTGAAATGTTTGTGATGGTTGTTCTCATCAGTGTGAAGTGGTATCGCATTGTGGTTTTAATTTGCATCTCTTTCATGGCTAGTGATGTTAAGCATTCTTTCGTATACAGAGGACCCTGACTGGGCCCTCTGTATGTCCTCCTTGGGTACCTTAAGTGTCTGTTCAGGTCATTTGCCCATTTTTTTAACTGGGTTGTTTGTCTTCTTGGTGTGTAGTCATGTGAGTTCTTTATGTATTTTGGAGATCAAACTCCTGTCAGAGGTATCACTGGCAAATATATTTTCCCATATGGTTGGTTCCCTTTTCCTTTTGCTGATGTTTTCTTTAGCCATGCAGAAGCTTTTTTTTCATGAAGTCCCATTTGTTTATTCTTTCCTTTATGTCCCTTGCTCTAGGGGACATATCACTGAAAATATTGCTACATAGAATATCTGAGATTTTCCTGCCTATGTTCTCCTCTAGGACTTTTACGGTATCATGACTTATATTTAAGTATTTTATTCATCTTGAGTTTATTTTTGTATATGGGGTAAGTTGAGTTTCATGTTCTTGCATGTACCTGTCCAGATCTCCCAATACCATTTGTTAAAGAGGCTATTTTTACTCTATTTTATGCTCCTGCACCCTTTGTCAAATGTTAATTGACCATAGAGACTTGGGTTTATTTCTGGACTCTCTATGCTATTCCACTGATCTATGTGCCTGTTTTTATGCCAGTACCAGACTGTTTTGATTATATATTGTAATATAGTTTGATTTCAGGTATTGTGATCCCTCCTACTTTGCTCTTCTTTCTCAAAACTGCTGCAGCTACTTGGGGTTGTTTATGATTCCATATAAATTTTTGAAGTGTTTGTCCTATGTCTGTGAAATACATCATTGGTATTTTAATAGGGGTTGCGTTGAATATATTTTGGGTAGTATGGACATTTTGATTTTGTTAATTCTTCTAACCAATGAACATGGTATATGCTTCCATTTATTTGTGCCTTCCTTAACTCCTTTCTTCAGTGTTGCATAGTTTTCTGAGTATAGGTCTTTTACTCCCTTGGTTAGGTTTATTCCTAGGTACTTCATTTTTCCTGTTGCTACTATATTCAATGTAATTTTATCCTGATTTCTGTTTGTGATATTTTGTTTCTGGTGTACAAAAATGCCTTCAATTTCTGGATATTGATTTTGTATCCCGCTGTTCTTTCAAATTCACTAATTAGATCAGGTAATTTTTTGGTGGAGTTTATAGGGTTTCCTATGTATACTATCATGTCATCTGCAAACAATGACAGTTTTACTTCCTTCTTTCCAGTTTGGATGCCTTTTATTTCTTCTCCTTGTCTGATTGCTGTGGCTACAACTTCCAATACTATGTTGACTAGAAAGTGGTGAAAGTGGACACCCTTGATTTGTTCCTGATCTTAGTGGGAAAGCTTTTAGTTTTTGCCTGTTGAGTATAATAGTGGCTGCCGGTTTCTCATATATAACCTTTATTATGTTGAGGAATGCTCCCTCTATTCCCACTTTGCTGAGTGTTTTTATCATAAATGGGTGCTGTACCTTGTCAAATGCGTTGTCCGCATCTATTGATATGATCGCGTGATTTCTGTCTTTGCTTTTGTTTATGTGATGTATTACATTTAGCGATTTGCGAATATTGAACTATCCTTGAATCCCTGGGATGAATCCCACTTGGTCATGGTGTATGATCTTTTTAATGTATTGTTGGATGTGGTTTGCCAATATTTTGTTGAGGATTTTAGCATCCATGTTCGTCAACGATACTGGCCTGTAGTTTTCTGTCTTTATTGAGTCTTTGTCTGGTTTTGGGATTAGGATGATGCTGGCTTCAAAAAAAGAGTTTGGAGTCTTCCAATTCTTGGATTTTTTAGAATAGTTTGAGAAACACAGGGGTTAGTTCTTCCTTAAATGTTTTATAAAATTCTGTGAAACTGTCTGGTTCAGTGCTTTTGTGTGCTGGGAGTTTTACGATTACTACTTCAATTTCACTAGCTGTTATTGGTCTATTCATGCTTTCTGCCTCTTGATTCAGTTTTAGAAGATTATATGCTTCTAGAAATTTGTCCATTTCACCCAGATTTTCAAATTTCTTAGCATATAGTTGTTCATAGTAATTTCTTACATTCCTTTGTATTTCTGTGGTAATAGCTGTAATTTTTCCTCTTTCGTTTCTGATTTTATTTATTTGGGTCCTCTCTCTTTTTTCTTGATGAGTCTGCTTAAAGGCTTATCAATTTTGTTTACCTTTTCAAAGAACCACTTCCTGGATTTACCAATCCTTTGATTGTTCTTATAGTCTCTATGTTGTTTAATTCTGCCCTGGTCTTGGTTATGTCCTTCCTTCTACTCGCCCTGGGCATTATTTGTTGTTGTTCTTCCATTTCTTGTAGATGTAGGGTTAGGTTGTTTATTTGAAATGTTTCTACCTTTTGTACATAGGCATGTATAGTTCCCTCTCAGAGATGTCTTTGCCGTGTCCCATAGGTTTTGGACTGTTGCGTGGTAATTTTTATTTGTTTCCAGAAACTTTTCTATTTCTCCTTTGATCTCATTCTTAACCCATTCATTTGTTAATAGAATGTTATTCAGTCTCCATGAGTTTCAATGCTTTTGAGTTTTTTTCCTTGAGGTTGGTTTCTAGCCCTTTTAGTCCAAGAAAATGCTTGATATGATTCCAATTTTCTTGACTTTGTTGAGGCTTGTTGTGTGTCCTATCATGTGGTCTACCTTTGAAAATGTTCCACGTGCATTAGAAACAAATGTACATTTTGCTTCTTTTGGATGAAAGGTTATATATACATATACACACACATATACATATACATATCAGTTAATTCCATTTGATCTAATGTGTTGTTGTTCAGTTCCACAATATCCTTGTTGATATTTTGTTTGGAAGATCTACCCAATGTTGACAATGGGGTGTTAAAATCCCCTACTTAATTGTGTTGTGATCTATATCTTTCTTGAATTCCTCCAAGATTTTCTTTATATATTTGGGTGCTCCCATGTTGGGTGCATATATGTTTACAATATTTATATCTTCTTGATGGATTCTTCCCTTGAGTATTATGAAGTGTTTTTCTGTGTCACTTTTTATGGCCTTTGTTTTGAAGTCTATTTTGTCTGGTATAAGTATTGCTTCTTCAGCTTTTTTCTCTTGTCCATTTGCTTGGAATATTTTTTCCAGCCCTTCAATTTCAGTCTGTGTAGGTCCTTTGTTCTGAGGTGAGTCTCTAGTAGGGAGCACATGTGTGGGTCATACATTCTTATACATTCAGCTACCCTATGTCTTTTGATTGGAACATTTAATCCATTTACATTTAAGGTTATTATTGACAGGCTGTACTTTTCAATGATAACCTTGCTGAAGTTGTACTTTTCATTCCATTTTCCCCCTTAATATCTGTGTTCCTGTTTCTCTCACTCTTTTTGTTCATTACTTAAAGTAGTCCCTTTAGCATGTCTTGCCGTGCTGGTTTGGTGGAGGTGTATGCTTTTAGTCTTCTTTTGTCCGGGAAACTCCTTATTTCATCTTCCACTTTAATTAAGAGCCTTGCTGGGTAGAGTAGTCTTGGTTGTAGGTCTTTGCTTTTCATTACTTGGAATATTTCTTGCCAATCCCTTCTGGCTTGCAGTGTTTCCATTGAAAAGTCAGCTGCTATTCTTATCAGAGCTCCCTTGTGTTTTGCGTCCTGTTTTTCCTTTGCTGCCTTTAAGGTTCCCTCTTTGTCTTTCAATTTTGTCATTTTAATTATGGTATGTCTTGGAGTGGGCCTTTTTGGATTCATCTTGATTGGGACCATCTGTGCTTCCTGGCCTTCTATGACTTTTCTTCTCTCAGAAAATTAGCTAAGTTTTTCACCATGACTTTTTCAAACAGGTTTTTTATCCCTTGCTCCTCTTTATCTCCTTCTGGTACCCCTATTACCCAGATATTATTATATTTCATGTTGTCCTGCAGTTCCCTTAACACCTCTTTGTTATTTTTTAGTCTTTTTTCTTTTTCTTGCTGTGTCTGGGAATTTTTTTCTACCTGTCCTCCAGCTCTCTGAGTTGATCCTCTGTTTCATCTAGCCTGATTTTGATTCCTCCTACTATGTTCTTCAGTTGAGAAATTGTATTCTTCATTTCCTCTTGACTCTTGGTGATAGTTTCTATGTCCATTTTCATGCTGATGTAGTTCATAGTAAGTTCCTTGCAACTTCCCTGTAGTTTTTGGTAATTCTCATTGAGCTCATTGAGCTCATTGAGCTTCCTTATAACCATCGTTTTGAACACAATATCTGACAGTTGACTTGCCTCTATGTCATTTAGCACTCTTTCTGAGGATTCCTCCTTTCCTTTCGATTGGGGGTTGTTTCATCTTCCAATTTTTTGGAGACTCTTCTCATTTGCTTCTGCTTCTTAAATTGATCTGTTTTGACTCCCTGTCTTTGTGGTGTGAACTTCTATGGTGGGAGACCTGTGAGATTCAGTGGTGCAGTCTCCTTAATTTCCTGAACTTGATGCTCTTGGGATGCCTTTAATGCCATTTATGTTGGCTCTCTGGATGAGTTTTGATTGTTGTAGGATCGTTCTTTGGTGGGTCCTTCCCTTCAGCTGGCTTACTGAGGGTCAGTCTGCCCACCACGTCTCGTATGCCGTTGTACAGGTGCTTCTAGACCAAAACCACAAAGCCCAGGAAACACACCCAAACCTGCAAAAATAACTCTCCCCTGCAATCCCGCTATCAACAGAAAATGAGCCAGTATTGATGAGGTTGCAAAGCAATTAAGACTATTATAAGAAAGGAGTGTGAATATGAGATGACCTACTGGAAGAAAAATGATTTTGAAAGAGCAATAGTAAGAGTTGGAAATCAGGGCAACACAAAGAGAGAAAGTAAAATTTACATTGTAAATAAAAAGGGAATGAAGAAGGCAGAATGTTCCAAGAAAAGGGAAGTTTATAGCATTAGGTTTAAATAGAATTTATAATAAAATTAAATAAAATAAAGTGAGAGAAAAAAAGGAAAAAAGTAAATAAATAATAAAAACAAATAAGCCAAATTGGAGAAAAAGATCCACCACAGTGCTATCAAAAACAAATGAGCTCAAATTAATGCAAGTGGGATGGGAATGAGTGAGAAAAAAGAAAGAAAAGCTTAAGAGATATTTAGGGGAATGGGAAGTGATTTTTTGAGATGATAGAGGGAGAGGGAATACTAAGAATGAGGAATGAAAACCAGGCTAAGATAGGGAAAAAAAATTTTAGACAAAAAAGAGAAAGAAAAAAAAAGCAGGATGAAAGAGAAAAAGAAGAAAGAAAAAAAAGGAAAAAACAGGTTAAGACAGGGCAAAATTAAAGTTTCAAACTAATTTAAATTTATAGGTTTAATTTGAATGTTTCACCTAAAATATCATATGGCATGCTTGAGTGTGATATTGTTATGTTAGAGAATTACATGCTTATGATTTTGTAATAAAAATGGGCATTATTTGTACCAGACCTTGTATATTTGCAATACATTTATCTAACAGAAAGCTTGACACAGACAGTAAAGGGAATTATAAATCAATAAGACAATATGATATAAGCAAAAGACTTCAACAGAAATTTTACAAAAGAAAATATCCAAATGCTAATTAACAAATGAAAAGGTGCCCCATCTTATTACAATCGGTAAATTCCAATTAAAACCACAATGAGATACTAGTACAGACTCGCCAGAATGGCTAAAATTTAGACAATGGACTATAGCAAATGCTGGTGAAGATGTGGAACAATAAAAGCCATTCTATATGCTGCTGGTGGGAGTATAAATTAATAACACTACATTGGAAAACTGAAACTGAAAAATAGAACTATTCTGAATCACAACTATGATAGTGGTTACATGACCTTATTATGCATTTGTCAAAACACACAGAACCTGATTGACACTATAGTGAATTTTACTTATGAAAAATAACCCAATCCAGATATGAAAGGAAACCAAAATAGAATACAAGATCTAACAAATAAATCTAACTGTATTCAAATGAATAATGTAACCACAATGAAATGGATGGAGTAAAAGAACTAACCTAAAGTTACATTGGATAACACGGTCTGACTACACACTGTAGGGCTAAAGACAAAAAGAAGTATAAACAAACACTGTACTATAGTAAAAAAATGTTTTTCACAAGGGCATGGGTAAGCAATTCCAAAATCCGTTAGGATGAAGTAAGTAAATATATAGATAATGAGAAGCACAACTGTCAATGCACAGGAAGAGGTTATAAATAAGGAAAGGGTGAAGGCTAGAAAGAACTCTGTTGGAATCAAAGGTAGTAGTTGGAATGCAGGACATTTAAATGTATAAACAGATAGAGATAAAAATAAATATAGATGGGTGTGTATGCATGGGCTATTATGTTGCCAACCTGTTTGCTAAGAGGGCCTAGAAGCAATGGCACTCAATAACTATGAGAATACCTAGCACCCATATCTGGGTTTCTAAATAACATCTGTCAATAAAAGGAATTGAGGTTACTTGAAGGAGTGATTGATTCCAGGACTGAGGTCCAAGAACCTAGAGTACCTTATGTTGTCAAAAGTAAGGTAATGCTCAAAATGGATGGGGACAGAGCAAGATAAAAAGGTCTGTATATTGGGTGATTCTATTTCAAAGAGAGGCAAAACTAATTGTCAGTGCCAGAAGCTAAAATAATGGTTACCTTTGGAGGGGGTAATGATTAGGAGGAGACCATAAGGGGTAGCTTCTGAAGTGCTAGACGTGTTCTATTTCTTGATCTGGTGGTAGTGACAAAGGTGTGTTCACTAAATGAAAGCTGTACCAGTTTTGTATGGATATTATACCTCAACACAAATTATACAAGATGCTCCACATTTTGATTATTGTGGTTGTTCATTGCTATTTAGTAAAATATATGTGCATTTTACTATATGTAACCTATACCTCAACAAATCTGACTTAAGGGTCCTTTCAGAAATAAATGCTACAATAGAGCTAACGTTTGCCTAGTGTAGGCTGTCTTCCACTTTGCTTTCTAGCTTTGCTGGAAAGGTGGGAGTGGAAAGAAGTCTTATTTCTTGACAGGTCTTAGATCACTTAACCATACAAACCATGGCCCACAGGTATTACTGGTTAAGAATGTGACAGTCCCACATATCTTATTCCCTTGGCTAATTAAAGAACTCTGTCTTTTGCAGTTACAAAAATCAAAATATGGAATATGAGTCACTTATATTAACTTACATAAGTGACTAACTTATATTCAACTGATAAGTTGCTCATATTCATAAGTTATTAACTTATATTCAATTGGTAAGCTGCTTATATTCATCATTAAGAAATATATATTGTTTAAAATCTCATCTGGTAAGAACTTTTTTCTAGGAATGCCATACGGAGACATTCTCAAAGAATGCTACTTAATTTGTTCTATCCACACCATCGCCACCCTATGTCAACAAGATCATCGTTTAAAGTTGGTTTGGCTATAGTAAACATTTTCAAAATGATGTATAACGACATTTTTCAGCAGTAGGAATTGTGATGATGTGCTGACATTATTCTTCCAGCTGCTGAGATTGTTTTCCTTTAGAGTTGGCATTTCCCTATTACACTTTCTGTGCTTTATGCCCACCAGAACTGCAAATCACAACGGACCTTCCCTTATGGAGCACTAAGTGTTTTCAAAGAATGTGAAAACTTAACTAGCAAATAGGGTGACAAGTTTCTTTAAGGACTTAGTAACATGAATACAAGTAATTTCAAAAACCCCACTTAATTATAGTGAAATGACTAGGGACACTATGATGTGACTATCTTAAATTACAAACTCTTCAAAGGCAGTAGACTATTTAAAGTAATATGTAGATTACTTGTCATAGCAGATGAGTCCCTGATACTTGTATTGATCAAAAAGGAGAAAAATTCACTAAGGCCTGACTTATTGAAGTGACAGATGCTTAGCTGCTAAAATGTTTCCATCACACCACAGGATCATAGAACTTGAGGCAATATTATCAGATCACCTAATCCAATGGTTTTCACATAGGCAGCATCAGTACATCACATAAATGAGCTTTCTCAACAAATACACAACCCTATACTCCCCTCCCAGGGTCCACCATCCTTGTTCTCATACCTCTTCTTGAGGATGTGCATTCCAATACTCCTCATAAGGATGTATCCAATTCAGGGGAAGGTGCTTTTATGAAGGCAGGGCTGCATTTATCAAAAGCCCGCTAGGTGATTCTGAGAGGACAGCACCAGTCTTCCCAGTTGAAAACCTCTGGCCTAATCTATTATCTCCCTTTGAACAAAATTACAACTCAAACAGTCCAGAAAGAATTCAAAAAAGTATTGAGAAAAGTCTACAACTTATTCTTCAGTGGACTCATTTTATGGCTGCATAAGGGCCAGTGTATGAAACATCTTATTTTCCATTTAGAATAGAAGTCTTACTGCTGCTTTTCCCAGTCTTTGGTGATATATTTAGTACAGAAACTTGAAGAAATTTAAACTTTCTATAAACACTTATATATGTATAAATAAAACATTTCTTTTTTCAGTACAACCTTAATAAGGTGTTAATACACAAAGACCTCATTAGTACCTGCTGTCTCGTACGTAATGAAAATCTGTAGTCTTAGTTTTTCTAAAGTGTATAGACACAGAAATGATTTCCTTGATGTGACATCCATCATATCTAACAAGTTCATTCAGTATTTATTAAAAGGAACAAAATAAATGCAATCATCTTTTCTTTCCTGTCCTTCATTTCCAGCTTCTTACCATTAGGACTTTCCAGTGCTCTCCCCTGCCCTGTCCCCAACTCGAAAAGCTTGGAACTCAGCCTGTAAGCAATGAAACAATGACTGAAGGTGACAAAACCACTGTGCTGGATGGAGCTAGAGGATGGATACTCGAATGAAATAGAGGTGGCCAAAAAAAAAGAGGAGGGGGTAAGAAGAGACTTTAGATTCACAGGCAACTTAGAATAGAGGAATTGAAAAAATGTTACATTTATAAAATAAGAGAAAGTGGTATGTAGACACTGTATTGCAAAAGGAGAAAGCCTGCTAGCATTAAATGCCAATGAACCTGATTTTGTTATATTATTGTTAAATACCACAAATGTAGCAGTGATCATTTAAAAATACTCTACAGAGTGAGGTTTAAGGAACAATAATTCCTAATTAGTGTTTTAATAAGTGTGTTAGCCATTCTGGAATGTCATTTATGGTAAATTAAGGGACACTTCCCTTCACCATCTTCCATTAGTATTTTAATGCTAGGAGGTGGGAAATACCTGATCCATATTCAAGAGGAAAGGAGGAAAAACAATAACAAATTGGCATCTCTTCTGTGGATTACCCCACAGGCCAAGCATTTTTATGTTCTTAATCATTATTAAATGACTTAACATGACACCCAGAGCCTAGCGAATGATTGCATCCTGACATGAAAACGAATTACAAATGAAATGAAAGATCAAGCCGTATTAGAGGATTGCCTCTGGGAAATGAAAATCTTTAATTCTCTTTTATTATTGACATTTATTTGGCTGCCATGAATAACAACATAGCAAAGAGATTCAGCTATGCTTGTGCACTGAATAGCTTATCCCAGGGCTCAAAACTGCATTAACATTTATCATGTTTGCTTTTGTAGCTGACACCACTGAACAGATTCTCTATCCATCTTGTATTTATCATGCATTGCAGATATAGTACATCCTCTAATTTAAGTTCATTTTCATATAGTAGAAGCAGCAAATATAACCAGTGTCTTTCCTCAAATAAAGTCCTGCTGGTTAGCATTCCTAAGAATGGTTTAATATACTTAATAAAAAACAAAATGAGTTGACAAATTCAGTTACAGTAAAAGGAGGCTAATTTTAAAGGTTTCAATTTTAGGAAATTTTTGCTAATTCACAAGACACTTGTACAATATGTATATCTGGAATAAAGCCTTAAAATAAATGTCTCCATAAAGAGCAACCAAATAGCATTTTATGAATCTGAAGGCAGTATGACAATTCTTGTAAGAAGTCTGCACGGTTTTCACTTTTCCAAATGGTGTTCACTGCTGACAGGAATAGGCCACATATTATAGAAAGACAGCAATTCGGATAGTTATTATAAATGCAGGGATATCTTTTTATGACTTATTTCTTTTCTCTCTGGTACAAATTCCTGTCACAATAATATGAGATTATATAGTATGTGCACTGAATGAGTATGAGATTATATAGTATGTGCAGTATATAGTATGTGGTGCCTTTGGTCACGTGATCCTCTATGACTAGATTGCTCTCCTTTCTTTAAATACTTCCTAGAATCCAAGGCTTAGCAAGGATATCAATGTATCTTGGAAAAATAAATCACTTAATAATATCTGTGAATTTTGTTTGAGAAATTAATTTTTCATTAACTCTTATGTCCTTCTGTTTTTTGTATGTTTAATATGAAAACTTTTAAACATATACACAAGTAGATGTAATTGCAGTGACCACCCACCTTCCACAATGACTAATTCATAGTGGATTTCACTTCATCTGGAGTTCTACTTCACTATTTACCACTCACTGAATTATTTTCAAATAAGTATTTTTTGAAGTAAATCTCTGAATCTTCTTTCAACAATTCTAAAATAAGAAAGTTGGAATGAATTAATTCTAGGGTTGCTACTCCCCCAAATTTGATAATAATTTCTTCTTCTATCTCTTTTAGGCTTATATGCTTCAACAGAAATTTACTTCACAGTCACTATAAAGTATTTCTTCAAACTTGACTGACTTCCTTCTCTGCGTCAATAAAACATATAGTCTGTACTGATAATTCAGAAGTATAACTACATTTCCTGTATTTATTTATAGATGTGTATTAACTTTTTTCTAAGTTAGATCTTTAGGGGCCATCTTTTAAATTTCAGTGTTGAGAGAGTACTGAATAAACACAAAGGTAGTGATTGCTACTGTTTATAATAATTACTAATTGATTGATTGACTTTAATTTTAAAGGTTAGACAGAATTGGAAGGTTCGTATTTTGGCTTTACTAGTAGGTAGCATCATTTGACAATCTTAATCAATAAAATATTTGTTGAATAGACGAAATTCCTGCTTTATTTCTATGAGTGCTGTAAAATAGATGGCTGTGTAAAAACAGAAATGGGGTTTTCCTCTTCAAGTTTAAAACTGAGAAAGTAACTTATATCTGGGTTATATTTGTTCATAGTTGGATAAATTTATTTTAATGGAGCACAGGTATAAGGTAATTAAATTGTATTATTTTCAGTAAAGACTTTTCTAGATTGACAGTATCTCCAAAATATCAAAGTAAATAAATTAAATCAAGGCAGATTTACTCAACTGATGTTTCATAAATTATCTTCTTGAAAATAAGTTTTTAAAATTAGAGGCACATATATTTATAAAAATAAAAAACTAAAATAAGTATATTTTCACAAAAATAGAACCAAAAAATCCTAAATTTGTATGGAACCACAAAAGACCAAGAACAGCCAAAGCAATCTTGAGAAAGAAGAACAAAGCTGGAGGTATCATACTTCCTGATTTTAAATGTTATTACAAAGATATAGTAATCAAAACAGTATGGTACTGGCATACAAACAGACAGATATATAGGTCAATGAAGCACAATAGAAAGCCCAGAAATAAACCCTGACATAAATGGTCAATTAATTTATGACAAAGGAATCATGAATATACAGTTGGGATACCATACTGTCTTTACTGAATGGTGTTTGGAAAATTGGACAGCCACATGCAAAAGAATAAAAGTGAACCACCACTTTATAACATACGCAAAAATCACCTCAAAATGGATTAAAGACTTGAAAGTAAGGACTGAAACCATAAACTCTTAGAAGAAAACAGGCGATAAGTTGCTTGACGCTGGTTTGGCAATGATTTTTTGGATTGACACCAAAAGCAAAGTCTACAAAAGCAAAAATAAACAAATGGGACTACATCAAACTAAAACAAAAGAAAAAACTTCTCTACAACAAAGGAAACCTTCACCAAATGAAAAGGTAACTTATGAGATGGGAGAGAGAGAATATTTGCAAATCATTCATCTGATAAGGGGCTAATATCCAAGATATATAAAGAACTCATACAACTCAACAGCAAAAAACAAAACAAAAAACCGCAAAAAACAAAACAACAACAACAAAATAATCCAAAAGATCTGAATGGATATTTCTCCGAAGGAGACGTACACATGAAAAGGTGCTTAGCATCATCAATCATCAGGGAAATGCATATCAAAACCAAAATGAGATATCACCTCACACCCGTTAGATTGGCTATTAACAAAAAGACAAGAAATACATGTTGGCAAAGGCCATGTGTGGAGAAAAAGGAAGCCTTGTGCGGTGTTGACAGAAATGTAAATTAGTGAGAAACTATGGAAAACAGTATGGAGTTTCCTCAAAAATTTAAAAATAAAACTACCATATGACCCAGCAATCCTACTTCTGGGTATTTATTTGAAGGAAATGAAAACACTAACTCAGAATGATACCTGCACCCTTGTGTTCACTGCAGCATTATTTACAATAGCCAAGACATGGAAATAACCTAAGTGTTCCATTTGATGGATTAACGGATAAAGAAAATGTTACACACATACACATATTTACACACACACACAAAACACATAACATGTGTGTGCACAACACACATGCAATACATAATATATATTTATGTACTACACATACAATAACATTCAGCCATAAAAAAGAAGGAAATCCTTCCGCTTGCATCAATAGGAATAAACCTTGAGGGCAGTACGCTAAGTGAAATGAGTTAGACAGAAAGACAATATATGATCTCAGTTGCACGTGGAACCTAAAAAAACCTTGAACTCACAAGGTTACCAGAAGCAGTATGTGTGCGTGTGTGTATGTGAGAGAGAGAGAGAAAGCAAAATGAATTCAGGTGATGAAAAGAAGTACACTGTTTTAAATAAATTAGAGAGAATACAGAATTTGTTTTTATAAATGACCAGTATCCATAACAGTGGTTTTCTCACACAGCTTGCACATGTACCTGTAGCCATTATAGTGTCATCACTCCCTTGGGTGAAGACCACGACTCGCTGCCTCTTCGAGTTCATCTTTGGCAGAGCTTGTGTCCTTCTGGCTATCTCTTTAATGTCTTCGGTCTATTAACAGAAAGGAAGAGAAACCCTCATAACCAGTACAGTAGAACAAAGCTTTACTAGTAGATTGAGAATTTAGCTTCTCATGTTTAAAATAAGAGAGACCTGAACATCTATTAAAAGTCACCATTTTAAAATTTTAACCACATACAAAAGTAAATATTATAGTACAATAACCTCCAAGGAGCCCACCATCAAACTCTAACCATTTTAAATTTATAATGAATCTTATTTCATCTACACCCTCATCCACCTGCCTTTCATATTATTCTAAAGTAAATCCCAGATACTATGTAATGTCATCTATAAATGTTTTAGTATGTCTCTCTGAAAAGATAACAACTTAAACATAACCAACTAACATTACCACATAAATATAAAAAATAAATAAGACTCCCTTAATATCAGCAAATATCCAATCAACTTTCAAATTTCCTATAAAAGATTTATAGAAGGAAGAATATTAAATTATCTTAGGGGTGTACAGAGAATAATTATGCTGACTTTGGAAATAATAGTTACTATAATGCCATTTTTTTAAAGAACTAAAATGAGAGAGATGCTGTTTCCTACAGATTTAATTTTCTTTAAAAAGATAAAGTATAAAAAATTGCAAATTAATTCTAGAAACCCTGATGCTATATTTCGTATCACACATGTAGGCCATGAAGTTTTATATCTTAAATGCTCTTGACTTGAAATGTAACTCTTAAGCTATAGGCAGGATTTTTAGAATCATGCTTTCAAGAATTCTAGATAAGTAAAAAATCCATGTCTGAACTTGGTGGGCCTCTAAAACAGCCCACAGTTTGTGTCCGCTGATTAGTACTCTATCACTGTGCAAAGTTTCAAACAGTTATGGACAGACAAGCAAAACCAGAGGGAAAATATATTTGAGTGGCATAAAAGAAGTTAATTAGGATACACAGATGGAGAGATTTAGGTAAGCAAGACAGCTGAGTCATAATGGTTATAAATAACATCAGAAACCATGACATTTTAATTTTTTAAAATATTTTCTTATTCTCACCTGAGGACACTTTTTCATTGATTTTTAGAGAACGTGGAAGGGAGAGAGAGAAACATCCATGTGAGAGAGAAGCGTTGATTGGTTGCTTCCCACCCACACCCGGACTGGGGATTGTACACGTCCAGACCAGGGACTGAACCCTCAACCTAAGTAAGTGCACTGACTGGGAATTGAACCCACAACCCTTAGGTTACAGGACAATGCTCCAACCAACTGAGCCACACAGGCCAGGGTGAAACCATGACATTTTTAAAGGCATGACAAGCTTTAGTAAAATACTTGTATGTTGTTTGTTCCCTAAATACTTAAGAAATTCTAGGTGATATATGAATGTAAGCTCTATTATAACTAACAGGATAATAGCAGAGGACTGCTGTTTCTGAAAAGAAGTGCCACTTGTGGTATAACAATGCTGCTGACCTTTCAAACATGCTGACTATTTCACTTCTGGCTGCTCATTTTAGAACAGAGCTAGGCTTGAAGTCAGATAAGATGAGAAAAGAAATACCCTCAGTTTTGGGGAAAGACTATTACAAATGACTTGCAAAAACACCCCAGACAAACAAACGAGCAAAAAACAAAACAAAGAAATGATTAGTAACAGCTGAAAAGAACCCCCCGCCCCAAAAATGCTATTTAACAATGTCTTCACACTCTCAAATAAATCTACACATTTAATTAAAATGACTCACACATATTCTCCCAATTGCCTTACCACACATATTTTACTTCTATAGTATTTTTGCTTATGATTGAGTACAGTTCATATTTAATAAAGATAAGAGGCAAACTCCAGGAATAGATTCACTTTATCATCTTGGGAGCTGAATCTTATGCATGTCCTGGATGTTTTTTAAATAGAAGTCTTTCTTCAAGGTGGTATAAGAAATAAATTAAGAATGAGATTCTACAACTGTCTTCTACCAACCCTGTGGGAAGGTGTATCTTTTTTTAAAAAGCTTTGCTAACTTAAAGAAACCTCTTATGTTCCAAATTAAATCTTATAAAACTGGCAATTTGAGACTGAAATTAACTTTCCAAATATAAGACACAAATCTTTACAGATGGTTACACTTTATTCTATTTGTATCCACATCCACAATTCCTACAAAATCCCTTTGTTGCTCAGAGAGAACTGGCGGTGAGCACCAAAACGAAATCTCTTACTGTGCCTCGAGGAGCCAAAGCTTTGCCCTTAGAAGTTGATCCCCATCTAGTACGATGGCATTTCTTAAAACCTAAATTTTGTATTTCCAAAGCTACATACACATATTCCTAACTATGCTGCGAGCCAGTAGATTCTTCTCCTTTATGCTTGGGCTAACATATCCGAATAGAGCGATGAAATTACAAGGAATTTAGAGTATGATACACCTGGATTTGTGCACCTTGAGCAGGTAAATAAATCTCTCTGTACAATATTAAGAAAATATTTATGGTAGAAGGAGTTGGGAGAAAAGTATGCTATAATTAGTGGGTAAAAACTTGGAGACAATGAGGATCTTTGCATATTCTCATAGTATCTCCCCTTAAGATACTTATTCATAACATAAGGAAAAATAGTTATGTTACAGTGGAGAAAGCTGACAGACTATTAGTTTACCCTGGTGATCAAATTTAGCAATGCTAAAATTAGTAGGCAAAATAGTATATTTGCATAGTCCCCAAACGTTTATTAACTGCAATGGGAAAAGTGCAACTTTATAGAGGATAAACTGCAAACACTACCTTAACACAGTGATCAAGGTTAACATCACCAATATGAAGACACGGGGACACCGTGTATGTCCCTGATATGATGCGCGGAGAAGGGCACATCATTTCTGTGGTATTTCTGGCAAAAATCCATAACCTCTACTTAATTTTGAGAAAATATCAGAAAAACCCAAATTAAGAGACATTCTACACAATGACTGACAAGTACTTCAAAAGTATCAAGACATTAATAAGGAAAGAGTTAGAAACTATCACAGAAAGGAAGAGACGAAGGAGACATGACAAATAAATGCAATGTGTAATCCTGAATGAGGTTCTGGAACAGAAAAAGGAAATTGGAGGACAAACTGGTGAAATCAGAATAAAGGCTGAAGTTCAGTTATTGGACTGTACCAATGTTAATTTCCAGGGGTTGATCACTACACCTTGGTTATGTAAGGTGTTAAGATTAGGAGAAGCTGAACAAAAGGTTCATGGGAACTCTACTATTTTTGCAAATTTTCTTAGTCTAAAATGATTTCAAAATAAAAAGTTAAAAATGACTTGTGAGGATAAAAAAGATAAGGTAAGTGAAAGAGGTTAGTGCAATATTTAGTACATGCTAAGTGCTTAATAAATATTAATTTCTTTCCTCTAGTAACAATCATTTTAATACTCTCCAAAACTGTCACTTCGTGAGGTTGCCTTCCAAATCTCTAAAAAGGGCCTCAAGATTTTATAGAGAGGTTAAGTGACTTCCTCAGGCCATAAGGATACTATGTGGGGAAGTTATGTCTAGCACCCACAAAGTGTGGCTCCAGTGATTAAACTTTTAACCACTATTCTATGCTATGCACAGATTACACTGCTTCTCCGAATTTCAGCAATGTGTTTTCTGTTGTCAAGAAACTATGGCATGTTTATCCTAAATAACTTTTCTGCCACATTCAAACATCATTGCTGATTTGGTATTTAAGTTTGCTATTTTTTCTTAATTATTCTGCCTTGTATTTTAGCCTAGTAAATTTCATTTTTTGAATTTCAAGATATTTCTCATTTTTCAAGGTCATCTGGAAATCTACTGTCCTCTTCCGAATCATGCGAATGTGAGAGAGGAAGATGTAGAGTTTGTACGGTAAAGAGCACTGAACTCGAGAGAGCCGAGCTGTGGTCCCCGCTCCACTATGGGTTAGCTGTGTGGCCCTGTACAAGTCATGTGGCCTATTTTTGTATCTGTTGAATTGATATGGCAATCCTGCCCTACCTGCCCGCAAAGTTTGTGTGAATATTAAACATATTAATGAAACGTAAGAAAAGACCTTATAAAAATATGAAGCACTTCATAAATGTTAAATTATGCTTTTATTGTAACTAGTGATCACACGAACACCTGAAATTTAGCACTGTCTTCCGAATTAAAGAATATATTTTCTTCATTCTATTTTTAACAAGCTGGTGATGCAAATGTTAAACAATACAGAATACCAACTGTGGTGTCCCTACACGTTGCCTCACTTATCCATGCTGTATTCTGTCGTTTTCCAGACAGAAACTCCCAGAATAATTACGGTGTCCGTGTCGTGTGTCGCTCTCCAGCCTTATACCGCCTTCTTCCTCACTCCCTCTGCTCAGGGACGCTGACCCTCCGGTCAGTTCTGGGAGTGCGCAGTGCTCTTCCTTGTTTCAGAGCCTCTGCACCCTGCTCCCTGTGTTTGAAATATGTGTCCTCATTTGTTTTGTTTTGCTTTTTTTGTGTCATGGCTAGATAATTGTATTTTTCAAGTTTTACTTTCTCAGAGAGTTATTCCATGATAATCTCATTAAAAATAGAAACCCCTGCCATGTTCTTCCTCATGACCCACTCTGGTCATTTCTATCTTGACTTCAGGGTTTATCAAAGTGGTGGGCACACAGCTAGTGCTCAGTAAATATTTGTTGAATGAGTAAATGATTAAATAAGGAGAATTAGATCATCTTATCTCTTCCCCTCCATCTGTTTTAGAACTGTCCTCTTTTTAGCGTTCTATCAGTCACCTTAGGAAAGTGGCATTGTTGTCTTTTAGCCAGCAGGACTTGACTTAGCATCTTATTTTCAGAAACTCTGGGTGATATCTACTGCATTCTTTACACTTCGTGAGGAACACAGGAATCTGAGGAGAACCCTGAAGGACTCCTTGGTTGTCTAGACCTCCTGAACACCCTCTGTGGACGTTCTATCCAGTGCTGATCAAAGGAACTCTCTGTGATGATATATGTGTTTTGTAACTGCTATTGGACAGTAGTTATATCTCTTACAACTACTGTCCAATACAGTAGTCTCACTCGCAATGTGTCCAGTGAGACTGAGAAACTGAATTTTAAATTTTACTTAATTTTACTTTAAATAACCACATGTAGCTAGTGGATGCCATGCTAGATCGCACAATTCAATACTGTCTTCTCTCAGGTGTAAGATACTGGTCAGAGAAAGGCTACAAGCCTGCAATACTCAGGGAGGAGTCAGGGCTGTGGGGAAAGCTGGGAAAGGGAAAAGAACTGCTTCGTTTCCTCTATGTCAGAAGTATTCTACTGTCGACATATAAAGCAAGGAAATTAAAATTTGTTTCTCGGAGTGAAAATAAATGAATGAGCCAGTAGAAAAGGTATAAATTTTCTTGATCATTTGGCACATATTCTATTGTATAGAGAATGAAAATATCAATACAAAAATATTTGTATTTAAGTTTTGGAGGTATTTTCTACACTTTATTTAATTTACATCAATTTTCAATACAGCTTTTAAAATTCTTCCTAATAAAACATGCTTTTAAGTACCTTATTTTTAAGTAGGTTCTCAAAATACAAACCTTTAATCAGTTTAGCTCAAGATAAGGCAGATTTAAAAACACATTGCAGTCTACACTGATTTTCAAGAATAATAAAACTTTTTACCTCATGAAACTTTTTACCTGAATTGTCATTTTAAATTCTTAGCAGGTCTGTCATTTAAATCAGGTACTATGCAATTTTCATTCATATATATATATATATTCATGCTCTTCTCTTCTGCTTTGTGCTCTGCCCAGCTTCAGTTTTTATCTCATTCTCCAGTGCCCTCCTAATAAGCTGCCTCTTTTTACTGAAAATTGCCCAACTCGTTTTAAAGTGCAAAGATTTTTATTTTAAAAAGAAGCACTATGTAAAATTTGCAGAGAAGATAGCCAGAATATCATAAACAATGCCACTGAGGACACTTCCTGATGAATAAACACTGGTTATTTTTAGAGGTGTTTGGATTGGTCTGTTAGGAGACACATTACCAGTGGCAATACTCAGTGGCTTTGGAAACTGACTGGGATTTATAACAGAAAATGAGGGTAGGACAGCAGAGCTGGTGGGAAGGAAAAAAAAGTCACTTTTCCTTTCTTTTTAATCTTTTCAGTTCTCTCCTCTCATTCATGCCCCAAATTTAGAGGTAAAGTTAAAGTTGGCAGTGAAAAATGCAGACTTTGTCTAGCTTGTCACACTACATTAGAGAGCACGGACATATTTCCACAGACATTAAACTGTTAAGATAAAGTGATTTATTTTTGTTTGATTCCTTAAAAATACCGAGTTTCAAACATATGTTTTCATATTATTGTGCAATGAACTAAAAAAATTAATGACATTTTAAAATCATTATATTTTTCTAGATAGCATCCCTTAATATTTTACTGAAAATACTTATTTAAGGGTTACTGTATTCATGGCTTTCATATACTCTGCAAGGCTTCTAATATTTCAGAGAACCCAGGAAGGAACACAGGAAGACTCTGTGTGCTTTATTTAATCTAACATGTCACTGTCAGCATCAACAGAGCAGTTTTTCTATGTCAGGAGGTAATAAGGTATACTATTACAAACATCATCACTTGGTTTACATGCTGTAATTAATTATTGCAGATTTATGGTAAAAAATTTTTAAGAATCAAAAAGTGAAAACTAATGGAAAGGTTAATATGGTGCTGGTTAATTTAAAAAAAAAAAAACAGAAGAAGTACTTTGTCACTAGGATTTAATTTAAACCAGACATGATCAAAGCATAGAGCTCAAGGGGACAATAAAAGTATTAATTAGTCAGGCTTAATAAACTATTTTTAAAAAATTATTATCTAGGTACTAAAGAATCATGACCATTTGGTATGTAACATTGTATTTCTAAGCATCTACAAAACTTTATTTTCTAGAACCAAAATATATTTATGTTAAGCACAGAAAATAGGGTACAAATTTATGTTCCATCGGTGGAGAATTTTGATGTAACAACAGAAAATATCAATTGTTAATATTAAAATTTAACAGTGAAACTTTAAAACATGATTGAAAACATTTACTTATATTTTCATGATTAAAACATTTGACTTTTAAATTGAATATTCCCCTGACTACATTCAGTCTTGTATATAAATTGCCAGTTTGAAAAATTACAAAGCAAAATTTAAATTAGATAAACAAATACTTGGAAATCTTCATTCCTTCTACATGTGACTCAACCCCTGTATTTGTGAGAGTACATACAGTAAAACAAACAAACAAAAAACAAACAAAAATTCCTCATAAACTATTGTAGTTCCCAACAATCAGGTTTCATAAGGCAAAGTTTCCCCCCCTGATGTGTTTTTCATGGGATGCTGAGATTAGGACACTTACACCGCATGCTCACTGCCCTCCTCGAAGGACAGGGAGCACTGCGACTGTCAAGTCCTGTGACACGGACAACGCGCCCATGAATTACTTTGTTGCTTGATAATGAATGTCTTTCATACATTTAAATAATAGTTCCATCTCAAATTTACACACCTTTCTCCAAAGAGTTAAAAGTGAGCTTACTAATATACCCCATCAACACTCACAGCTTCTTTAGATGGTAGAAAATACTGAGTATGCAAATCAAGAGAGTTTCTATATTCCAGGTCTAGTCAGATTAAATTTTTAAAAATTACTACTGTGCACCATACCAAGTTGTGGTATTGAATACAACATTCTACGTAGTTCTGGCTCAATAAATATGATAGTCATAAAACTCATAAATTCAATTAATTCTGTCAATTAACCTGGGTCCAGAGTATTCTAACAATCTATTGGAAGATGGATATTTTATAGATAAAAATATAGTCTTATCTGTTATCTTAATTTTGCCAACAAAAACCACATGGAATTTTGATGTTGATAGAGTAACATATCAGGGTAACAGAATCAGGACCTGAAAATTAAAGCCAATTGTCAATATTTAGTTTCAGAAAATTTATGTGTTTTAATGCTATCCAAAAAAAAAAGAAAAAAAAAAAAGATTCAAACAGGAAGTTTATATGAACAGGATTTAAATTAATCAGTTCCTAACAACTGTTAAGTACAACCTTTTGGAATTTAATTTGCATAATGATAATCTACATGGGGTAGGGTTGAAATTATTTAAACGACATTATATTTCACTATTTAGTCTTGCTCCACCACTGCTTTAGCAGTGAATCCTTATGAAATGTAATGCAGCTAATGAGGTAGCTTTTTAACTGAACAAACTGACAGGCCCCATATCTGCAGAGGCAGCTTGAAACCGTGCCCAACCTCTTGGCTTCCCAAGAGGCTTTTCAAAATTCAATAAATAACATCTGTAGGCGATGTTGGGTGCAGACCTAGCAGAGTGCGTCATAACACTGTGCTGGCAGAACAAAGAAACCATGACGACTGCCAAGTTTCCATGGCAACTGCTGAGAGGCTCTGAGAGTATAATAGCACATCAATCACTGTCCAAAAGAACTTCATTATCAGCTAGAAAAAACCTTTAGGATCTGTTTAGTGTGCAATTGTGGGTTAACTCACCTCAAAGCCTTGCTCTCTAGCAAAAGTGGCAGCTTCCTGAAATAAAAAAAAAAGAATAGTTAATTATAAAGTACGAGGTAATGAAGAAATAATCCATTTTGAAACTCATTCACAGTCTTCTTTTTACACAATTATCTCAATATACCCACGTAGTTCAATTTTTATTCTTACACCAAAAAAAGACTTCATTTTTTCCATGGCATAAAAAAAGGACAGCATAATGTCAACACACTTCACAAGGTGGAATAAAGAAGATGTAGTGCATGTTTTTACTGTAGCTGTCACAGTGAGTTCAGGTGTTTTGACCCCAACAAAGAAAGACAATTATTTGAAACGTAAGGAACATGCTGGTGGTTATGTTTTTAATTAAAACAATACCTTTCAGAAAGCTCTTCTGTAGAGAAGAATATCTGCTAGTAAATGTATAGATTCACAGAAATCACCATTTTGCAATCCCAATGAAATCTATTCAGGCATAGATTATCAATGGATGCTAAATTCATTAGGTGAAAGGATGATGGGGAATTGGATATTTCATGGAATTAATATACCAGAGATTACGTGCTGATCACAGGGAGCAAACTATAGCTTTAAAATGGAAGGATCAAACTGTCATAACCTTAACCCAGTGATGGATCATATCATTTTTTATCATGAACAGTATGATCACTAAATATTTGTGCCTTCTGTTATGAAGCAGGATAAAACACACAGCATCACCTATAAGTTTTCTGCCCAAACATTTTCAAAATGAATTAATCAAAACTTTAACTATATATAACTTGCAGTCTACAGGAAATAAGAGAGAATAGGAGAACAAGCTCAATGATACACTGAGAAAGCAAACAGACAAATCCATAAGGTAGGACAGTTTACAGGACAAACGGTCTCTTCAATAAGTCAATTTTGTGATAAAGTGGGGAAGGGGAAAATGACCAAGAGCAATATACAGACCTTAACTGGATTCTGTTTTGAACAAACCCTATAAAAGACATTTGGGGGATGACTGGAGAATATGAATATGGAGCAAAAATTAAACAACATTAAGAATTATCAATTTGATTAAAAATGTTCTTAATTTTTAGCAGTTAATCCTGAAGTATTTGGGGATAAAATGGCATGATATGTGTAATTTACTTTAGAATTCTTTAAAAATAATGAAAGTAAAGCAAAAATGGAAAAATATTAATTCTTAAGCCTATATGTGTTCAGTATTTCTACTTTTTTGACTGTTTAAAAATTATAACGAAGAGTCCTAACAAACCCCTATTTTTCTTGAACATAAGATGACAGGGGAACAAAACTCGAACATTAAAAATATATACTTAAAATACATAATGTTTTTCTAGAATTAAATGTTAAGGGCAAAATCTAATGAACATTATTATGCACCCTAATGCTCTTATCAAAGGACAAAAACACATCTGTGTGGCTTCCTTTCCTTTCCTCTAATTTTTGCTTTGTGCATATATTTTAATTTTAGGGCTGATACAGAGAATGGAGTCAATATTACTTTTCAACTCCACTT
Organism: Carollia perspicillata; assembly: GCA_004027735.1. Lineage (NCBI taxonomy): Eukaryota > Metazoa > Chordata > Mammalia > Chiroptera > Phyllostomidae > Carollia > Carollia perspicillata. Next base: position 37,941 of record PVKM010005042.1, read on the forward strand.
CCCTCTTGAAAATGAAAAAAAAAAACTGCAGACAACTGTCAAGAGCCTCTACATCTTAACTTACATTCCTCCAAAATTATCTTTGCCAAGAGATATTAATAGAAGGATGGGATTTGAGCCCAAGTAGTGAGCAGATCCAACTCAACTAAAACGACTGCCGTACCAAACCATGTAAGGCAGAAAGTACAGTCAATGTCTCCAGCACAAATTTGGGTACTATCTACACGTTAAGAAAAACATGCATGCTTTGGGAAAAAAGAGTGTACGCTTATGGCACAATATACTAATAAAATATAAAGTACCATTCTGAGGGTTTAGAAAGGTTGAAATCGATGATTACAGCTGAACACTAGAGTTGATAGAGAGTGATAAGCTTAAAGTACAACTGCCTAGGCTGTTCACTAGAAAAGAATAGGCTGATCAAGTTAGCCTTAGTAATGGAGATTTTTTAAAAAACTGAATTATGAGCTTGACAACTGGTACAAGCAAGGTTAGTATCTTTGAATATTTACTTACAACATAAGTTTTTATACAACATAGTCAACAATATTTGCTGACCTAGATAACAAGGAAAAGGATAGGCTCAAAAAATATCAATATAGCATTTTTCCAAGTTGTCCAATCCAAGAATTAACCAAGCTAATTCTTATATGAAAAAGGTAACTAAAAAGCTCTGCTGCAACTACTTATTTACATGGAACTTTCAGAGGCATAAAAGAACCCCAGGGGCCTGTAAGACAAAGTTAATATGAAGAATCTGTATGATTAAAATTATACTAAGACACAAAAACTCAAAATTCACATATAGTAGTTAAATGGCCCTTTTAATGTCCAGTTTTGCTCATACAAATCTAAAAAGCAATTAGCTATGCTCTGCTATGGTATAGCAGAACTGACTAATTGCAAGACACACATATAAATGTCAGATCACTATTCTTTAAGAAAAACAGGCACCAGGACACTTTCCCATCTGTAAACTATTCCAAGTGCCAATATACTTCTGACTGAAGGCCATGCTGAAGAAAAGTCAACTCAGTTTTCTATCTTAGCGTCCCCCTTGCACAGGTTTGCAGAGCTGTGCCCTATCACTAAAAAGCTAAGCACTTGTTCTAAGGCTTAAAAAGATCTTATCTTCTGACTTCCTCCCACCTTTCTTTGATCTTGGACTGGTGCCCCCAGTCACTCCATTAGAGAGGCAGATGGCTCACATCACTGCAGACTTTCCCACCACAGCCAACCTCTGATCTGAAGGTGTTTGCAGATGCATTGATGGAACAACATTTATTTTTCCCTCTCAGCAAAACAAATAAAACAACATAGGGGAACAGTTTGACCTAGTAAGAATTTTAAGCAGATTTCAGTCCTCAGGTTCACTGTATGGAGAGAGAGAAAGAAAAGGCATTGGGTCAGAAAGTAGGGAAGAAAAAAGGGGCACAGATGATGGGCATAATAGTAAGGTACATTCCAAATCTCAGGAGTAATTCCAAGTGAACTGATCGCACTAAATTGAAAAGGACTTTGTAGTGTGCCTTTGCAGTAAAAGTGAGAAAAGAAAACAAGCAAGTCCCCATCTGTGCGGCCCCAGGGTGCCACGTACTGAGTTTCACAAATCTAATGAAGCAGTCAGGTTAAAATCCAACCGCAGAGTGGATGTGACATGTGGAGAACAGCTAAGGTTAGAATAGAGAAGCAGGGCGGTTCCTAATGCAGGTGATTATCCATGTGATAATCATTATATTTACAGGCTTTCCATTTTAGATCTGACATCAAAAATCACAAAGGAGGAGGGATTAAGAAAATAAACAACTGACACAGAGGCTTTCCTGCTCCCCTGAGAGTGTAGCACTTTCATTCATGCATGACAAGCAACAAAAGCAAAATCAAACAGGCCAGGAAAGAGAATTTCTGAGAAGGCTGCATTTCACATTAACACTTCTTTCCATTTTGATAACTTTCACTATTATTCAGCTTCTCAGACAGGTCATATTTTCAGAATCAGTTCCCATTGTTGTCTATGCTATAATACAGTATCATTTTTGGTTTACAATGAATGATACTTACATAATGTCTTTTACAACAGCAAAGTCATTTTTTCCTTCCTCGAATTGTGTGTTGTGAATAAAATGACATACAATTAAAGCCTTAGACGCTCATCTACACCACACCATGTAGGATTTGCGGTGGGCTTGCTGCTGCACTGACCAGGCTGAAAGGGTGCCAGTGAAACCACCACCAAATGCAGTCTTGTGAGTAGAGGTTAAAAAGAGAGGTTTAAAATTCATGGTTAATGAAAACTATGCAATACTGACAGTAAGAGCTATTTAAAGGGATTAGCAAGCCACTATTAAATAGCACAATCCTCAGATTATGCAGGAAAGAAAGGAGAAACTCAAGTGCTTGTTTGTGTGTGTATGAAATACAACTATTTCCTTTACAGTAGTTCTCCCTAATCCATGGGCTAGCTTTCTACAGTTTCAGTTATGTGTGGTCTGAAAATATTAAGTGGAAAATTCCAGAATTAAACAATTCCTACGTTTTAAGTTGAGTGACATTCTGAGTAGCATGATGAAGTCTTGCACTGTCCTGCTCCGCCCCACCCAGACGTGAGTCATCCCCTCGCCCTGCTTATCCACGGTGTTCACCCTACCTGCCCATTAGTCACTGGTCCTTGGTGGCCATCTGGGTCGGCAGGTCAACTGCCTCGTTATCACGGTGCTTGTATTCAAGTTACCCTTATTTTACTTAATAATGCCACATTCATATGGCCTTTATTATAGTAATAGTATAACTTCTATTTTTTATTAGTTATTGTTAATCTCTTACTGTGACTAATTTATAAATTAAATTTATCATGGGTATGCATATATAGGAAAAACAGTGTGTATACACATAAAAACAGTACATATAGTATACATATATAAAGATAGTGTATATGGCACAGCATACACACACACACACACACACACACACACACACACACGCACGGTTTTGGCACTATACTTGGTTTCAGGCATCGACTAGTGGTCTTGGAACATGTTCTCAGATAAGAGGGAACTATCGCAGTCAATGAAAACTATTTTCTCCGCATTTCGTCTGGTTATATCTCAGTTTCAATTTATAAAGTAGAATTATTTATAATCAATATTGAACTATAACCATAACATCTATATTCTTATTTCAATTCTAATTATTTGATGCTAGTTATACAGAAATACAACTGATTTCTGTACATTGCCCTTGTACCCAGGACTGACAAATTCACTTATTAACTGTAGGAGCTTTATTTTCGGTAAAGAAAGATTGTTTTCTAAGTTCCTACTAACCATACAACGAAGTTATTTTGAGACGTTAACAAATACCTTTAAAAAAACTCACTGTTCTTTTCTCCAGGGTGATCTGAAGAGTATAACTAGTCAGTACCAGCACCAAAGCTCATAACACTTGTCCTCCCACTTCCTGCTCTGCACTCCAAGGCTCCGAGCCCAGGTAGAACCATTACCTGCTTGTTTGTGTTACCGCCCTACTTTTTAATCTCAGACATCAGGGGTCTTGAGAGTGGGCTAAAACTTCATGGACTGAAACAAGAAGAGAGAAAGGTCTAACCTAGGACCAAAGAAAGGTAACTTCTGACTATCCACAGAAAGCAACCCATTCATCCAAAATAAACTACTTTTTCTCCAATGCAAGAGGAAGCAAAAAATTCTCTGGGAGTCCCCATGGTTCTCACTCAAGTCATATGAGTCCAGAGCTTTGGGAAAAGCCAATGGAGAATGGAGCCACCAAACAGTGCTGCTGTTTCACTTTGTTTACTCATTTCCCCAGCCAATAACTTTTTAACACCTCAAATGCAGTTCTAGGCCAACTTGCTACTATCTTAGAGATATACCTCTGCTATAGCTGTTTCAGACTTTATCGTGTTCTAGACGTGGACTAAATATTTGAAACAGCACGGTAAATCCTAAACAATGGGGTGTAGATGAAAGTCTAAGAATGTTACCTGTCTCTCTCCACATCAATCTATGTATAAAAATCTCTCTATATAACAAAATTCATATACTTGTGTATACACTGAGAAGTATAATGGTCTCTTTGAATGGCTTTCAGAGAAAGATAGTACCGGTCAGAAGGCAGTTGTAGGCAAATGCAGAGTACGGGGCTTAGAATCAGAAGACCTGCACTAAAGGTTACAACTTTACAGCTGATCTGTTGGGTAATCTTGAGCAAGTCACTCAGGCTATCAGTTTCTATCAATGAAACTGAGGCCAACAATACCTACTTCATTGGATTGTTGCTAGGAATAACTGAAATATTTAATGTGGAACTGGAAAATCATTTTGCCTATTGAATTGAGATCTTGGTGAGATCTCTGGATAGTTTAAACAAATGAGTTCCAGAGCATTCAGAGTCATTTTAATGATTTATCCTTTCTGTAGATCATATGTATAAGAGGCTGCTTCCAAATCCTCAATGAGTCAGTTTCTCAATGATCCCTGACTACTAGTATTTGAACTCTTGTACAATTTCTTTTCCTTGAGTGTGGCCTAGTGACTTGCTTGTAACAAATATAAGGCAGAAGTGATGGAACGTCTTGTTCAACCACCTTCTTGCTCATATGCTCTCTCTCAGCTCACTCTAGGGGAAACGAGCTGCCAGGTTGTAAGAACCCCTATGGAGAGGCCTATGGCTAACAATCAGGGAGAATATGAGGCTCGCCCATAGCCATGTGAGTGGGTTTGGAAGTGAATCTGCCTCAGCACTGATGAGACTGTAGCCCTAGGTGACATCTTGATGAGAGCCTTACGAGAGACTTTGAGTCAGAGGCACCAAGTAAGCTGCGCCTGGACTCACTATCTGCTCTTCATACTTGTGTGTGAGTAACCAACCTAGTAACATGGCCAAATTCAGATATTTTCTCATTCAGATGATAGTTCTTAACAAAAATTCTCACAAAAGCAAATCAGAGGAAGCATGGTCAGCAGATTGATTACAGGGTAAGTAAAGTTTAAAAAGTAGATGCTATCTAAATAGTTTTATATAACTGCTTATGGTTAACCATTTACTCAACACCCAGAAACTGGAATATACATTTTGAATGAAATTCATTTGTCGGCATCAAGTTCAGTTTCAATTTAAAATGTCTTTTGTTATGCCGAAGCAATGATTACATTACCGAGATTAGAGTGAGATATTTAAGTATTGCTTGAATCCCTGGGTGAGAAATGTATTACTGAGTCAAAGTCTAATACCATTGTAAGGTCTGCAACAGCTGAAACTGTGATATACCTCTAAGTCATGCTGATATTTAATCATAAAGAACTACCTGCTATTTACTTATTTTCATATAATATATCATAAAAGACACGTTGCTTCAATCTCTAAATATTTCCTTATGCTGTCCTGCAGACTATGAATTACCTTTTCTTTATGTCATCTACAAGATCACTTATATACTGTCTCATGAGACTGTAATAGATCTATACTATTTATAATATTATACTATTACTGATGAGGTAAAGTTTTAATTTGTAAATAAAGTAAATGAAGACTAGAGAAAACTGTTAAGTAAAATATGAGCCTGGGAGCCCCTTTTAAAAATAAATTTCATTCACGAAAATATCTGTACTGGCGTTTCCAAGGAATATAACATAAAACTTTTTGGAGATTTTCAACCTGTGCTGCGACATTTATGACCATATGCTTCCTGTCTGCAGAATGCTGAATGGAAATATTATTTAACATTTATTGAGTGCCAAAAAAATCTGTGGGGCAATGTATAAACTATAAAGACATTCATGGCCCTTATCCAATAGGTTTACAATAAAAATTAGACAGACAGTATATAAATTATACCTCAATAAACGTGACTGAAAAAAACATTAGACGGCCAAAACACAAGCCAAAAAATTAGGTTTAGTTTAGAATGTACTTAACCCTTTCATAAAGTGATTTATTAGCTGACGTGTCTATTCTAGCAAGGAGAGTTGTTCATTCCCACCTTTAACTATATTTAGTGGTCGTAACTAAAGGAAAACAAAGTTAGGAAAAGTGCTTCATCAAAATGTGATTGATTAGCTATTTGGGCTAACTTCTAGCACAACCCAAGTTTTTCAGTTACTAAAGAATGAGAAGAGCCCTGGCTGGTGTAGCTCAGTGGATTGAGCACGGGCCTGCAAACCAAAGGATCACGGTTCGATTCCCAGTCAGGGCACATGCCTGGGTTGCAGGCCAGTTCCCAGCAGGGGACGCACAAGAGGCAACCATACATTGATATTTCTCTCCCTCTCTCCTTCCCTTCCCCTCTAAGATAAATAAATAAAATCTTAAAGAAAAAGAATGAAAAGAGAGATGATAGCATGAGAACATTTTCAGTGTAGGAGGCGTCTTACTGGGTGTTTTATGCCCATTTTTAATGAGATAAAGTGCTTGGCACAAATGAGGCACTCAACAAATGTCAACTACTTCCTTTACTTCATTTGATTTTAGTGACCATAAAAATCCCATAAAATAGGTACTTTTCTTATTTCCCACATGAAAATCTAAAGGTTCAGAGATCAAAATACGTCCAAGACTGTAAAACAGGTAAATGTTATAGCTGAGGTTTTCTGAATGGTCTGTGCTGGTCAGCTACTGACGAACTCTTTCGGCCTTTACATGTCTGAAAAAGTCTCCATTTCATTTCCAGTTTTGAAAGATATTTTTTCTGGATATAGAATCTGAGGTTGACAGTTTTCCTTTTCCGTGCTCCCAGGTCTACCTTGTGTTGTTTCAGATGATAGGACTGCTACCATTCTTATATTTGTCCCTCTGTATATAATGTGTCTTAAAAAAAAACAACTGGAAGCTTAAAATTTTTGTTTCCTTTATCATCACTGATTTTATGCAATTTGATGATGTTCCTTGGTTTAGTTTTTTTCCTTGTTTCTTCTGCCTGTGGCTCATTGAGCATCATGGATTTGTGGGTTTATAGATTTTATCAAATCTGAAATATTTTCAGCCTTTATTAACCTTACATTTTTTTTTTGTTTTCCCTCTGCCTCCCCAAAACTCCAAATATGTATATTAGGTCACTTGAAGTTGTCCTATTGTTATCTGTTGTTTTCTCTTAATGCTTAATTTTGAATAGCTTTTACTGCTATGTTGCCAAAATCACTAATTACCATTTCTTCTTCTTCAGTATCTAATCTCACCCAGCATATTTTTCATCTCTGGAAGTTGGATCTTTTTTTTGTATTTTCCATATCTCTCCTCAACAGGCTTATGCTTTCTTTTATCTTCTTCATATATAGAATATATTTAGAAATGCTACTCTTTGTCCACTAATTCTAACGTGTCATTTTAAAATATATTTCTATTGATTGTTTTTCGTCATATGGATTGTATTTACTTCCTTGCATGCCTGACAATTTTTGACTGGATGCCAGACATTATAAACCTTATGTTTTGGGGTACCAGATATTTTGCACTTCTTTTTGTATTTTTTACATTTTTGACATTTATTCTGAAATTCAGTAAGTTACCTGGAAACAGTATGACCTTTTCCAGGCTATTTTTAAGCTTTGTTGGGTGAGATGAGGGCCACCTTTAATCTAGAGCTAAATTGGTACCCCTAGCGATGTAATATCTTCTTGAGTATTAAATAAAAAGTCCCATTTATTGGAGGTTTCTCCACTCTGGCTATTGGGGATATAAACTATTATCAGTCTTGTGTGAGTTTGGGGAATGTTCTGCCTGCTTCTTTCCTGTGGTTTTAACCTGGGCCTTCAACAGTTTTCTCACATACATGTGCTGATTAGTATTCCACTGAAGAGTCCAGAGAGCCCTCGGCAGATATCTAGTGTGTGTGCTGTGTCTCCATGCACCTGTTTCTTGTCTGATTACTCTCTCTAGCAAATTCTAGCTACCTCGGCCTTCTTCAATTCTTAATTTTGTTTCAAGTCAGTTTGACCACTGGGTTTAGGATTCCCTCTTCCTGCCCTGCAGACTGGAAACTCTGTTTAAGCAGCATGCTATGGCAATTGTAGGGATTCCCTCATCCATTTCCCTCCTCTCAGGGATCACTGTCCTGTGATGCCTGTCGCTTCATGTCAGGAAACTGTTGTTTTATAAATCTGTCCCATCTTACTTGACTACTTTCAGCAGAAGTTCAGTGTGAATCTTATGTGTCTTAAAGGACAGATCCAAATGTATCCTGGCACATTCAACAAAACTCTGTTGGTTAAAAAACGTTATCTATTATGCCAAAGACAAGAAAGATTGACAATTTTATCTTAAGCATCTCATCTACTGCTCTTTACTTCTTATTGTACAAAAGATATAGTTCCTTTATTTATAGCTGCTGCACTAAGTCATAAACATTCTACTTTACCAGTAATCTATATTTGAAACTCCCTGAAGAATAACTCCACTCACTTCTAAATTCTCTTTTACTTTACATATCCTATATTATTGTCATTTTCTTGCTTTTTGTCTTACCAACTAGAAAGCTCCAGACAGTTAATAATAACTTTCCACTTTTTCCCTGGTCCTTTCCTTCACCAACAGAGAGCTGTACTACAATATGATCAATACATTATGCCTGGGGTCAGCAGCCTGCAGGACAAATTCAACTCATTGCCTGGTTTTATAAATAAAGTTATATTGGAACACAGCAATGTTCACTCATATCTTGTCTATGTTACTTTCATGCTATCACAGCAGAGCTGAATAGTTCAACAGAGATCATACTACTTGACTTTAAAGAGAAAGTTTAAAACTAATAGAATAATGCCAACTTCTGTGTTATGCTATTAGCAGGATATTTATAAGTTTCAAAACAGACTGTTTCTCTTCTGCATGAAGTCACCAATGAAGAATGGAAGGCCCTATGGAGAGAAGGCTCCACCTAACCTGCTAGTTGTAAATAAAATGCACAAGGTCTAACTGGAAAAAGTCCAGCCATTGTTAATATAATGAGAATGGTTTGCGTAACATCAATGTAACCTGGCAGCCAAGGAGAAAGGACTGGAATGCACATGTGTGAACAATGACCACTTCACTGTACAAGTCAGTGGGGGCAGTAGACACCATTGAGTGAACATGTGTACTGTGTTGCATTCAAAATGACTGAGCAAGTAGAGCAATGAATCTGCATCAAATTTGTGTTAAGCTTCATCATTCTTCTGCGGAAACTATTTGGATGACTCAGAAGGCCACAGGTATGGACAACTGGTGATTGGTAGCTTCATCACGACAATGGACCTGCTCATGGATTACATTGGGACAGGTATTTTTGGTGAAACATCCAATCACTCAGGTGACTCAGCCCCTCTATGGACTAGATTTGATGTGACTTCTGGCTTTTCCCCAAACTAAAATCACCTTTGAAAGAGAAAAGATTTCAGACCGTTGATGATATTTAGGAAAACATAATGGGGCAGCTGATGGCAATTGGGAAAACTGTGTGAGGTCCTAAAGTGCCTACTTTGAAGGGGACTGAGGCATCATTGTCCTATGTACAATATTTCTTATATCTTCTTTAATAAATATCTCCATTCTTCATATTACATGGGTGGATACCTTCTGGACAGACCTCATACATCATTTGATGGGTCTTTTATCCTTCATTTACTGGCAACCCCTCCACTCCCATAAAAACCAAATCATTTAGAATACTAAAATTACAGTAAAAGACAAGATAAATAACCAATTCTTATGCGTTTAGATACATGTTTACGGGGGACAATGACAACAGCATTACTGAACAGTGCCAAACATTAAAACAAAAAGAGGAAGTGAAGATATCAGATAACGGAGAGATTGGCATTCTTAAGTGCCTTTTTAATAATTCCTTTCTCAGTTCAAATGTGCAGCAATATTCTTTATGTTTTCCATATTCCATGCATAGTGCTTCCCAAGTTGTCATGATGTGCCAATCACTGATACTATAAATCCCCACCTCCAGAGACACTCTAATGGTCCTAACTTATTGTAGCCTGGAAATTTTATGAAATTAACTCTTAAAACAAAATGAAAACAATATGTAAAATACAGAAATGGACAAACATAGGATAGAGTTGTTGCTTTTTAAAAAAACTTCAGGGTGAACAAAGCGGTAAATATAATAAAGTGTGAGATATTGCAAAGCAATATGGATGCTAAAAACAGAGCACCAGTTTAGCTGTTTTGACTCTAACTTCAGAACCTATCACAAAAGCTCCCCTATTCCTAGAGCCTCTGGTTCTTTTGAGGGAGAAGAGGGAACAGAATTGGAAATGCCAGTAACACTTAATATCCAAAATATAACTTGATTAAATTAGAAAAGGAACTTATAGGACCACACAGTGATTATTAATATAACAAAATATAGTAAAAATAGAAGCATCTAATCTCCTACCTCTAGTGGAAAAACGATAATTTCTCTCAGGTCAGAACATTAGCCTATGGATATGTGCATAACACATCCCATCCAAATGTCACCAATAACTAGTATTATTTTCTCCTTTATTGACAGCTGACTCACAATAATCATGTGCAGAGAATACTATAATGCTGCAGTCTTAGAAACAAGTCTAGCACAGACAAACTTAAAATTTTCATAATGTCTAGTGGGATGGAAATACCAAGAATAGTTATGGAAGTCACAATCTACACAGCCTTCTTACGAAAAACAAAAAATAACCGTGAAACTGCAAAGAAGTAAAAAATATATCTAATGATCATGAAAAAGAAATCAGCCAAATATGCAAGTCAGACTATTAAAAAATAATCACAGGACAATGACAGAAAACACCCAACACAGCATGTAGCAGGTTCTTAATAAACGTTAAATTGAATGCATGATTCACCTACCCTGTATAAAAAAGAGATGTTTAAAAAGATACTGAATACTTCTGTAAAGCTCATATTGAATTTAATAATGAAATAGGAGCCAATCACCTTAGTCTATCAACTAGAATCAAGAAATGTCTATCTTACACTTCTGGCCAAGATGGAGGCATAGGTACATACACTGTGCCTCCTCGCACAACCAAAATTAAGGACAACAAAAATTTAGAAACAAAAAAAAAAATAACCAGAACTGACAGAAAATTGAACTGTATGAAAATCCGACAACCATTCATCCAGACCTGTAAGAGGGGCAGAGTCCACGGCTGGCGGAGAGGGGTCGTGGCAGAAAAAAGAGGTGGTTGGTGGACCCAGGTGTGCAGGTGGCGGCTGGCAGACCCTGGGCGCGGGGAGGCAACAAGCAGACCCAGTGAGGTGTGCAAGGCGGTTGGCTGACCTTAGTCACACATTCATGTGCAGGTAAACCAGGCAAAAACGGGGAGTGACACAGACAGTGCAACCCAGGGATCCAGCGCCAGGAAATAAAGCCTAAAAGCACGGACTGCAAACACTTATGGGGATTGAGGTGCCGGGAGAGACTCCCAGCCTCACAGGAGAGTTCATTGGAGACCCACAGGGTCCTAGAATGTACTCAAGCCCAACCACCCGAGAAGCAGAACCAGAAGGGCCCAATTTGCTTGTGGGAAGTGGGGGAAGAGACTGAAATCCAATAGAGAGCAAAGCAAGCACCA
>PVKM010005043.1:0-49463 GCA_004027735.1 Carollia perspicillata
GCTAAAAATACTTTTAAAAGGAAAGTTTTGTTTGTATTTTTTATTTACATTTTATATTTCCTTACAAATTGTTAGGAGTCGGCCATTTTTAAGGATCTCAGATGACCAAACCAGCCCTTGGAGCGTTCTCGGTCCTACTTTACATGTAGAGCGACCATGTTCATTATAACCTGAAAGGAGGAAAAAACAACCTTGTAAAAAAAAAAGCAAAAAGAACAAAAACAACAATCTAATTCCAAGCATTCCAGTAATTATTTGTGTGTGTGTACTTAGCTGTACTAGAAGTAGTTGCTTTGTATGAGACAATTAAAGAGGCTAAAGACAAAAGGCTTCTTTTTTTCTCTTTTTCAGCTTATGTAGTGGCTATTGGTTTATTTATTTATTTGTGGCCTGTGTGATGTCTGTGTGAAATAATGTTGTGGCCCAACAACACACCAAAATTTTAGTTTGCTGAGTTGTTTAAGACAGAGAGAGAGGAAGAGAGAGAGAGGAGAAAAACACCACATGCTGGCGAGGAGTGTTGCAAGGCGGGCATTTCCCAGCGCCCTACACAAACTCCTGTTGTTATTCTGGGCAGTGCTGCAGTTGCACTTCTGGTTTATGTTAACTAGTACTGGAAACGCGTAATGAGTGACCTAGTTCTTTTCTAATGGGTTTTTCTTTTATCAGAACTGTGCCCTGGTCAGCTGCTTTAATTTAGTAAGTTTAAAATTCAACACAGTATTACCTTAAGTCTGACCCTGACTTATATTTTCAAAGATGGCATTAGAATATTTAGTAAATATGAATTCAGGTTTTTCAAAGTTTTTTGAGGTGTCATTTTATATTCTATGAAATGCACCCATTTTAAGTGCATAATTTAAGAACTTTCAGCATATCTATCAAGTTGTGCAGCAATCATCACAATGAGAATTCATTTTGAGCTTATTTTTTATTTGAAATTTTTAATACGCGATTATTTTCAAGAGTAAATGATAAACCACAAAAAGGTCCGCAGTCTAAGTTATTAATAAAATTTCACTGAGTTCTACTTGAGCGGCCAGAGGTCTCCCACGCTGCTCTCTCGGAGACTTGTGTTTGGAGAAGCTGTGTGTCCAGATGATGTTTCATTATTCCAGCTCATCCTGTGATTTGACTGTTACTTGATGTCCCCTGCAATGAATGACTGCTGAGTAGTCACAGTTCTCTTTGAGAGGAATGGGTCTCATCATCACGCTTGGTAGCCGGAGATCAAACAACTCCCCATGTTACGAATAAGGACTTTCGAAGAGCCATAAAATCAGCTATTTTTGATAGCACCCATGGGAAGTCCCCTCGTGGATCAACAATGTCAGGTATTTCTTTCTTTTTTGAAAGATTTTTATTTATTTTTAGAGAGAGGGGAAGGGAGAAAGAAAGAGAGGGAGAGAAATATTTATGTGAGAGAGAAACCTGGATTGGTTGCCTGATGTAAGCACCCCAACCAGGGACCAAACCCACAACCCCAGCATGAGCCCTGACCAGGAATCAAACCGGAGACCTTTCACTCCGAGGAACGATGCCCAACCAGCTGAGCCACACCTGTCAGGACACGACAGGTATTTCTGTTTTTGCTTTACAACCCTGATTCCAAATCTCTTCACCCACCTACATCAGCCACTATGATCTTGCTTTATGGGATGAATCTCTTTCCAGTCTTTTTCTTTCCCACATAGATCTCTGTGACCTTGATTTTGGTTTTACTTTATTTGATTTGCTTTTCCTTTATGCTTGATATAATTATTAATCTACTGCCTTCTGTCTAAGGCATCTTTATCACTGTTTCCTTTCTCCTCTCTCTTCACAATCTATTCCTATAACACATACCAAAAGCTTTTCTTATACTCAGAAATAGAATGCTTGGTCTGGGGAGCTTCTGAACCCTAAGGTTCTATAGTTCGCTCCTTCAGGAGTTGTGTTCAAAAACTCAGTCTTAAGCACTCCACCTTCTGACCACCACTCCCGGCTTTCGAGCTCTGACTTCAAAGTTCTTCCTCTGTCTGGGACCTACAATCCGTTGATCTTAGAATCATTTCAGTGTCCAAAACAGCCTCATGTCTATCCTTACCCAGCTCCTAGCCATGATTCATTACTATCTACTTTTCTCCCCTCATCAAATTTGCCTGGCCAAGCCCAATCCATGCTAATCCAATATCGACCAGCTCTCCCTTTGCACCAGGGCCATTGAACACAGCTGGAGGAAAACCACCAACTGTGAGGAGCTCTCACATTAAATTGTGACCACTAACCTCAAGTGTGTCCTTGGTGCTGCCTGGCAATCCTACTACATTCCCTAAATTGTTCACCCCTACATTCTCCAAGTCAACCGTTTCACGACTTCTCTTCTCTCAAACCTCACATAGCTGACGGCCTTACCTTCCATTTCCCTAAGAAAAGAGAAGCAACCCAAACAAAAAAAGAGTCTTCTACATGCTCCCCTCACCACATCTACCATATTCTCTGCCTCCCCATGTGTTGCCATAGAAACTAACGAAGCTCCCGTACAAGAAGATCATCTTAACTTGGGTACTCCACCTAATATGCTCTCACCTTCCCAAAGACGTTGCTTGGGGAATTGTCCCTCTCTCCTACATAGTCAAATTATCCTCTCTACTGAGTCACTCCCACCAGCCTATCAACACATTCTAAAATATCTTCATTGTAATACATGACAACATTTACCTCTCAACTTTATGTCTCCCGCTGGCTACACTGCTTCCCTTTAAACAAAACTTGAAAGTGTTGTCAGTACATGCTGTCTTCGATCCTCTCTTCCCATTCTCTTTTGAATCTGCTCCAATCAACTTTTCACCCCCATTGCTGCTTTTGTCAGGATCATCTGTGTGGTCCACGCCATTAAACCAGGCTGTCAGTTCTGAGTCCTCATCTTACTGGATCTCTTAGCAGCACTTACCCAGCTGCTCTGTCTCCTCCTTGAAACACTTTCATCACTTCGCTTACAAGAGATCACTCTTTTATTTCTTCTCCTGCATCTCTGGCTACTCCTTCTCTGCCTCCTCTCCTCATCTCCCTGCCCTCAATGAATGGAGTGCCTCAGGACCTAGTTCTCAAAACATTTTTCCTCCTCTATGTCTATTTCCCAGATAATTTTAGGCAACATGTAACTTTAAATACTATCAATATGCTAATGATTCCTAAATATACATCTCCAGCTAGATTTCCCTTTTGAACTCTAGATTAACATATACAATCACCTGCTTGATATCTCCAATGTATATTTCTCAGGCATGTTAAATGTGTATGTCCAAAAGAGAATGCCTAATGTCCCGTCCCCCAAATCTGTGCCTCCTGCAGTCCTCGCCATCTTAGTGAAAGGGCAACTGCACCTTACCAGCTGCTCAGCACAAACCTTTGGTCTCACCTTGACTCCTGGCTTTCTCTCATCCTCTATATTCAGTCTATTGACAAATTCTGTCAGCCGTGCCCTCAAAATATACCCAAAATTCCACCATGCTCACCACCATTATCATTATCACTGTGGCCAGCATTCCATCACCTCTTGCCTATACTACTGCTCTCTTTGCTTCTACCCTTGCTTCTCCACAATCTCATCTGAATATAGCAATCAGAGTGATCCTTTTAAAATGTAAGTTATATCATGCCTCTTCTCTGCTTAAAACACTGTAGCACTGCACTTCCTTCCTATCTCAAAGAAAAAATTCCCAGTAAAGTCTTTATATGAACTACAGGACCTATATGACCTTGTCTTCCTTACCCCTCTTGATTCTACCCTTTACTCACTGTTGCAGCCACATTGGCTTCCTTGCTGTTCCTCAATAAAGCAATATTTATTCCTGCCTCAAGGCCTTTGCACTTGCTTTTTCTTTTGTTTGGACCATTCTTCCAGCAGATATCTTCATGACTCAGTCCCTTCACTCCACTGAGGTCTGACTCTAGACATCACCTTATCAATAAGGCTTTCCTTTACACTCCATTCTAAAGAATAAAAACCAAACTTTTCCCCTTCGCAATCTCTATCCCCCTTACCCTGCTTTACTTTTCTCTATAGAACTTAGCACCATCTGGTGCAATATATATTTATTTACTTGCTTTTTTTTAATGGTACCTCTCTCTCCACTGAAATATAAGCTCCATCAAAGCAGGGACATCATTTTATTCATGGCTATATTCCCATAGTCTAGAATGGTGCCTGGCATACAGAAAGTGTGGACAAAAATGGGGGAGGGGGTATGTACAAATTCAGTTACCAAAAGCAACCTCACAGGATGATCTGATCATATATTCCAGGTCATGTTTGGTAGTCACATCCTAGGCTTATAAAACATGTATCTTCACCTAAAGCAAGCCCTGTCCATTGTTTTTGTGCATCTAGTTTAACACACCTTGGAAATGCCTCTTTCTCAGACCCCTCAGGCATATCCATCCGCAAGTGGGTACGTAATCATGTTAACTGACTTGCATCCAGCCTTCCTCCATCTTCTGCGTTCTCTCCCTGATTCCAAATGTATTAAAGAAACTGCAAAACCGTCATTCTAGGAGCATGTGATAGTTTGCTTCCCAACACTGTCACCAGTTTGGCTCATATAAACTCTTATAAAAATTCTCTGCAGGTTTGGACATTTCTTACATGACAAAGGCAGTCAATAAATATTTACTGAATAGCTACTATATTCCCTATGTTAGACACTGATGGTATAATACTAAACAAAAAATGGCAAGGTTGAACAAACATTCAACAAACGAACATGATATACAATGACTAAAAGCGATAAGTGCTATGAAGAAAATAAATCACTTAAAGAAATTGCCCTGACCATTGTGGCTCTGTTGGTTGGGTGTCGTCTGGCAAACCAAAAGGTCGCCAATTTGACTCCTGGTCAGGGCGCATGCTTGGGTTATGGACTCCATGCTCCATCCCTGGTTGGGGCCCTTGCAGAAGGCAACCAATCAATGTTTCTCTCCCTCTCTTTTTCCCTCCCTTCCTCTCTAGAATAAATTTAAAATATTTTTTTAAAAAACACAAGGAAATAAGGAGTATTTGGAATGTCATTTTAGGTGGCACATGAGGGAAATCCTTTCTGAGGGGGAAGCACTTGACAAAAGCCTTGAGTATTAAATACAAGAGCAAGCCATGCAGAGGTCCAGGGGAGAGCATTACTAGCTGCAGTCTTGCAATGGCAGAGCTCCTGAGGCCAGGCCAGTTCGGCATGACCAAGGAAAAGCAAAGCTAGTGTGCGGGGCTAAGAGAGAGTGAGAGAAAATACAAGTGGTGAGAGAGGGAGTCGGAAGCCACGGTAAGCCCTTGGGATTTTTCTCTGACAATATAGAAAGACATTAGAAGGTTTTGAGCAGGGCAGCAATAGGATCTGTTGGTGCACTGTGGAGAATTAGAATGTAGAGGGGTGGACAGGGCACAGGGAGCCCAGTTAGGAGTCTACTAAAGTATTAGGTGAGAGTTAAACTTAGGTGGTAACAATGAAGATGGGATAAAAGTTCAGATTTGAGAACACATATATCTCAGACAGGATTTGCCGATGAATTAAATATGAAATGGGAGAGAACAAGATGAAAGGATTACCCAAGGTTTTGGCCCAAGCCACTGGAAGGGAGTCATTTATAAAATGAGGAACATGCAGCGGATGAACCAATTTGGGGAAGGTGGCATTTAAATCGAGATCACCTAAGGAGTGGGGTACAGACAGAGAAATCTGAGGATTGAACCCTGCAATGCTAAGGAAATTAAGAGGCTTAGGCAAAAAGTGACTAAGAGATGCTAGAGAGGTAAGACAAAGTGGGGAGCTGGAAACCAAAGGTGGGGGAAGGTGTTTAAGGAAAAGGGAGTGATCAGTGGTGTCAAATGGTGCTGAAAGGTCAAGTACAGTAGTACCCCCTTACCCACAGCTTCACATTCTGTGATTTCAGTTATCCACGGGCAGTGGAGGCTCAGAAATATTAAATGGAAAATTCCAGAAATAAACAATTCATAAATTTTAAGTTGCATGCCTTTCTGAGTAGCATGGTAAAATCTCTTGCCATGCCAACTGGAATGTGAATCAGCCCTTTGTTCAGCATCTCCACGCTTTAGATGCCACCCACCCCTTAGTCACGGAGTAATGGTCTGGGTTATCAGACTGACTATCGTGGCATTGCAGTGCTCCTGTCCAAGTAACCATTGTTTGACTTTTATAATAATGGCCCAAATGCACAAGAGCTATGATGCTGGAAATTTATGTATGCCAGAGAGGAGCTGTCAAGTGCTTCCTTTAAGTGAAAAGGTGAGTACAGTACAATTAGATATTGAGAGATTACATTTGTATAACTTTCATCACAGTATATTGTTATAATTGTTCTATTTATATTAGTTATTGTTTTTAATCTCTTACTGCTTCTATTTATAAGTTAAACTTTGTCACAGATATGTCTGTTTAGCAAGAACATCTGTACAGGGTCTGGTACTATTCGTGGTTTCAGGCATCCACTGGGGGTCTTGGATTGTATCCCCTGAAGACGAGGGGGGGCTACTGTACTACAAATTGCAAAATGGGACTGAAAATTGATCACTGGATTTGGCAATTGGGAAGTTAGTGAAAAGGTAGTTTCAGTGGAGAGGTGAGTGGCCAGAAAGCCTGATGATGGCAGTTTTTAAATGAATCTGACAGACTTAGAATCAAGTAGTACCAATTACAGGTCTTGGGTTAACAATTTAACTTCTCTGCCTGTCAGATTCCTCATCTGGCAAAAGGGAATCAGAAGTCCTTTCTCATAAAATGTGGTACTATTAAATAAGAATTCAAAAATTCTTAAACTACAGGGTGGGGCAAAATTAGGTTTACAGCTGTTTGTTTGGAAAATAATACAATAATTAATAAATAATAATATAAGAACGAACTGTGTTTCAGGTATAAACCTACATTTGTCCCACTCTGTGCATGTAAAATCTACATGAATGTCTTTGTTACTGAACAAAGGTAGGGTTCAGCTGCCCATCACCACCCACAGGCAAATTCCAGAGACAGAGATTGGTGAGGAAGGAAAGAGGGCTTTACTAAAATGTTGAACAATTTGGGAGGATGGGGGACTCCTCATCTTCAGGCTCATCACTTCCGCAGAACACAAAACCCAACTGTTCCCAGAATACCAAAGGCCAAAACGATACCCAGAATTCCACACCATTCTTATCTGTCCTTTGGTGTCTGAGGCAGCTTCGAGCTCCCTGCTGGAATACGCATTTGTTGTTAGAGCTGCCATTCACCACCGGAGTTGGCTTCTAGGATACCAACACTCTGGCCAGCACATCTGCCAGGTGGGCCCAAAAGAGTGCTTGTCTCCCTTCCCTTGGCTTTCACCTCCCAGCCCAAACTTCTGGACACTCTGGGAGGGTCCAACCGGCCCACAGCACCTCCACCTGCCAGGAGCTCGACTTCTAAGGTAAGTGTGGATGCTCCTCTGGTCTCACCCCCACCCAGGAACCAAAAGGGAGCAGGAGGGCTTGTCCTTTGGCCAAACATTTCACTAGCCTTACACACACTCAGCACAATGAATTCCTCCTGCAGCACAATGAATTCCTCTTTGTCTTGGGGGGTGGGGACTCTGTCGTCACACACCCTGCTAGCTTGGTTACCAGGGCAACATGGTGCTGCATCTGGGGCCCCTCCTCTCTGCTCCTGCTCACACTCAGGACACCAGCCAGGATACACTGGTATTATCTTAATATGTTATCATGTTTAATAAAATATAGTTTTAAAAGTAGAAAAGAAAAAATATATATATTAAAGAGCTATTATAAGATATGCACTTGCATATTTGATCTTATTTAATTTTGACTAGTCCAAATATAAACACTCTAAAGGGTTGTCACCTTTTAAAAAAAAAGAGATAAAACCCAATAATATTCATTTAATTTTCCATATGTGATTCTGAACATTGCACTTCTAGTATTATTGATATTATCAGTGCTTAAAATCTTTCTGGAAAGATTTATGTGGAACTGCAATGTATACCTTAAATATTCATTTTAGAGAAAGTAAACACTCACTCTCTAACACATTCAGATAAGATGACCTTGTGGGGGTGCTTTCCTAAAATTAAAAAAAAAGGCTCTGGCTGGTGTGGCTCAGTGGATTGAATGACGGCCTGCAAACCAAAGGGTCGCCAGTTTGATTCCCAATCAGGGCACATGCCTGGGTTGCAGTCCAGATCACCAGTAGGGCGTACTCAAGAGGCAGCTGTACATTGATGTTTCTCTCCCTCTCTCCTTCTCTTCCCCTCTTTCTAAAAATAAATAATATCTTTTTTTTAAAAAAAGGAAAAAGTAGAAGACCTGGTTTCTTTCAAAGACATGTTAACCAATCTAGCTATGTACACACACCACCCTGACATCAATTTGTACTAGTTGTGTAGTTGTTTCTGTGGTTCTGTAGGTTTTGGCATTTTAATTTGTAACACTGTTTTCTAGTAAAACTCCTTGAGCATTCCCTTACCTTTTCTGAGAGGAAGTGGCCCACCAGCCCAAAGCAGATTGCCCTTCAGAACCACCTCAGGGTTCAGAGGCTGTGCTTTATGTTTAAGGGACAGCCCTCTCTCACAGACAGGGGAAGTAAGCTATCTCAAACCAAAAAGGGGATTTCCACCAAGAAGTGAGATCTAAAAAGCACTATTTTAGAGCTGTATAATTTTGAGTACGATTGTATACTTTTGTTCCAGAATGTACACTTTTTGAGCTCAAATGCTAAACCTTCTCCTCCTGCTGCTTCTGAACATCTCTCTTCCTTGCCCAAGACGCTTCCATGATGTGATGTCACTTTATTTTTAGAGACACTCCCTCAGATAAGGTGGGGGAAGATCAGCCGTGCAGAGGATAGACTGAGCACACGGCCCGGCACACTTGCACAGTGTGGTGGGAAGTGCACAGAAACAAGTGATCCAGTTTCTAATTCCAGCTTCCCTGGACTGGACCTTCAGGGCTTCCAGTCAGCATGCCGTGGGTTCATCTAGGGCTTTAATGTCCCTGTGTGAACAATGTGGACTCGGAGTGCTGTCAAGTTCTTGCTGTCCCTGAGGACACCAAAGCACAGATATGGGGAACGTACAATGATGCTGGATTCCTCTGAGAATGTGTCAGAGGAGAAAAGGGTAGATATTGAGGATAATTCATTGTTTGATTTCTCTTGGCAAAGAAAATTATGCATGGTGCCTAAAACTCTACCTATTCATTGTGAATAACAAAAAAAGAGGGGCTGGGGCTATGTAATAAATCTGGCAAGTCCAGTGACCAAAAGTAACCACGGAGTGATCTAATCAGAAATCACCAACTGGGCGGGTCATGGTGGGTAGTCTAACCCAGGTCCACGATAGATTTATCTTTGCCTTAAACTAACCCTGTCCATTGTTCTTGTGTATCTATGTTAACACACCTTTGAAGTGCCAATACAATCTTTTCTTCTAGACCCCTCAGAGGCTGAAACACCCTCAAAGGAACATTTAAAGTTGTGTTTGCTGGCATGTCATTGTTTTGACTCAAATAAACTCAAAAATTCTTTATAGGTTTGGACGTTCTCACATTGACATTATGTACAAATTCATACTAAGGCAGTCTAGGGAAAAGAATTAGCACCTTGATACCAATGAGGTTTTTCTTCCCATAAAACGTTTTCTTTAATTCTCATCCATTCACCTCTCCTTTGGCAACCCTCAGCTTGTTCTGTTTACTTATGGGTTTATTTCTATGTTGTTTTGTTTTGTTTTAATTCTCCATAATAGTGAAATCATATGTCATTTGTCTTTCTCAGTCAGATTTATTTCACTTAGCATAATGCCCCCTAGGTCCATCCATGTCGTTGCAAATTGCATGATTTCATTCTTTTTATTGCTTAATAATATTCCATAGTGTATATGTATCATATTTTCTTTATTCATTCATCTATTGATGAACATCTAGGTTGCTTACATGTCTTGGGCCAGTACCAGTAATGCTGCAATGAACATCGGGGTGCATATACCTTTACAAATTAATGCTTTTGTTTTCTTCATATAAATACCCAGAAGTCGAATTGCTGGATTGCATGGCATCTTCATTTTTATTTTTATTTTTATTTTTTATGTACTGAGTTTAGAGATTGACAGGAAGGGCAACAGGTGGGTGGAGAGAGAGAGACAGAGACTGAGATCTGTAGCTCCACTTGTGCGTGCACTCATTGGTCACTTCTTGTATGTGCCCTGAGCAGGATCAAAACCGCAGCCTTGGCATATCAGGACAACGCTCCAACAAACTGAGCCACTCAGCCAGGGTTAGTTTTAATTGTTTCTATACTATTTTCCACAGGGACTGCACTAATTCACAATCCCACCGAAAGTGTCCAGTAGTCCACATCCTTACCAACGCTTGTTATTTGCTGATTTATTGATGATAGCCATTCTGACAGATGGGAGATAATTTCTCACCATGGTTTTAATTTCCATTTCTCTACCTGATTAGTGATTGTATGAATTCCTTATATATTTTTGATATTAACCCCTTATCAGATGTGAGTATCTTCTTCCATTCAGTTGTTTGTCTCTTCATTTTGTTGATGGTTTCCCTAACCACGTAAAAACTTTTTTAGTTTGATGAAGTCCTATTTGTTTATTTTTTCTTTTGTCTCCCTTGCCCAAGGAGAAATAACTCAAAAGTGCTAAGAGCCTAAAAAAGCTTACTGCCTATGGTTTTTCCCTCAGAGTTTTATGGTTTCAGGCCCTAATTTAAATCTTTAATCCATTTTGAGTTTGTTTTTGCATATGGTATAAAAAAGTGATCTGATTTCATTTTTCGGCATGTATGTGTCCAGATTTCCCAACATCGCTTATTGAGAAGACTGTCTTTAGCCCATTTCATATCCTTGCCTTCTTTGGTGTACATTAATGGACCATGTAAGCCGGACTCTCTATTTTCTTCCATTGACCTACACATTAGTTTTTATACCAGTGCCATATTGTTTTATTATTGTAGCTTTATAATATAGTGACATCTTTCTCATAAACTGTTGAAAAACAAAACTTGAGTGTGTCCACCCTGTTCTTTTTGCCGTCTGACATCCCTTCTCTTTAACCTCCTGTCTCCATTTGACCAACTTCTAAACATAACATTTATATTTAGAAGGAAGGGTTTTATCGAGTCATTCTTTCCAGAGTTCTCTGCCTCAAAGGTTTCACACACAAGCCCAGTGACATTAAAATGTTAATGCAGCCAGGTCGGAATTCTACTATACCACATCACAGATGTACAAAAGAAAATGTTGGAGATGAAACTTAAAATGACTAATGAAAGTATCTCACTCTCCTAACTTAGGAGAGTCTCATTCAAGGTAGTAACTAACACCCTATTAGAGCTGTTTCCCCTTTTTCTCCTCAAGATGGTATTGGAAGGGTGGTGCTCAGGTGACCTCATGGTGGCTCAGAGCGCACCCCGCCTCCCCCACCCTGCTCTTCTCTGGATTGTCACCAGCCTGCACTGCAAGTACGCCAGTATGGTCTTGTCCTTAGCTGCCAGCCTCCAGGTGCAGTCTCCTGGCTCCCTTCCCCCCCCACTCCTGTGGTTGGCAGGGATTTTACTTGCATCATATCTGCCTCCTTACCAGGATGAAACCTGTAAACACCTACTTCCCAGAGGCCTACTGGCAGATGGCAAATGGACAACATAACTTCTAGGATAAAGGAAAACACACACACACACACACAATCTTTGTCACATTACTTTGCTTTCCTTTATCACTGTCCATTGTCAGAATATCGCCTTTGGGAAGCTTGTGGGGAAAGGAACCTGGAATTTGGGGTTATTCACAGTGGAATGTCTGGGAATTTTCTTTTTGCTTACTTCTGTAACCTTGTGTCTGAAATAGTACGTGGCTCAGAGCAGGTGCTCAATAAATACTTGTTGAATGAGTGAATGGCTAATCACATCTATGGTATATGGATTTAGCCAGTTCAACTTCCAGGGACAATCTTGTTTCCTTTGTCTATGGGTAGAGCAGCCCATAGAAGCTGATGTGCCGTCCATGGCAATCACCAACTTGGATGTGGTAGTGAAGCAATTAATCTTGGTGTGGTATCTTGGGAACAGCGAGAAAGAGAATAAATGGCCCAGTCGGTGTGGCTTAGTTGGTTGGAGCATCATCCTGTAAACCATAAGGTTGTGGTTCAATTCCCTGTCAGGGCATATGCCTGGATTGCGGGTTGGAGTGCATATGAGAGACAACAGATCAATGTTTCTCTCCCTCTCTTTCTCCCTCCCTTCCCTCCTCTCTAAAAATCAATAAGCATGTCCTCAGGTGAGGATAAAAAAAATAATTAAAAGTAAAGAAAGAGAACAAATGGGGACCAATAGCAGATCTAGAGGAGTAGTTCTCAAACTTTTAAATATCAGAACCCCTTTATACTTTCAAAATTGTTGAGGACTCTAAGAAGCGCTCTCTCTCTCTCTCTCTCTCTCTCTCTCTCTATATATATATATATATATATATATATATATATATATATATATACACAGAGATTCCTTTGTCTATGGTATATCTATATAAACTTACTGTATTAAAATTAAAACAAAACGTTTAAAATATTAATTTCCTTAAAACTAACAACAAAGATATATATTAACCTAAAAACATTTTTATCTAAAACATAGCCAAATTTTCTAAAACAAAAGTTAGCAAGAGGAGTGGCATTTGCTTTCTTGCAAATCTCTTGTGTCTAACTTAATAGAAAGTAGATGGATTCACGTATCTGCTTCTGCACTCAATCTGCTGTGAAATGTTTTGGTTGAAATTCAGTGTCACACAGACACATATCTGGAAAAGAAAGAATTTGAGGGACTCCAAATGTTCTCCGATCATGTTCTAAAAACTACTGTCCTGCAGCGACAGTTGTTATGGAAACCCCAGCCCTCCAGAGACCCTGGACCCTGGTATTAGAACAGGGTCCCAGTTATCCATCCTTTCTTTTTCTTTTTTAAAATCCTCATCCTAGAATATGTTT
The DNA here is from genome assembly GCA_004027735.1 of Carollia perspicillata. NCBI lineage: Eukaryota > Metazoa > Chordata > Mammalia > Chiroptera > Phyllostomidae > Carollia > Carollia perspicillata. Next base: position 13,006 of record PVKM010005043.1, read on the forward strand.
ATTGATTTTAGAGAGAGAGAAAGAAATATTGATGTGAGAGAAACATGGATCCATTGCCTCCTGAACATGCCTCGACTGGGGATCAAACCCACAACCTAGGTACATGCCCTGACCAGGGATGGAACCCACAACCTTTTGGTATCTGGGAAGATGCTCCAACCAACTGAGGCACCTGGCCAGGACTGTTTCTCACTCTTTCTACCTCCAGCCTCTTTGCTTAGGATTGTACAACTCTTCAACAATGTAAAAACAGCTGGTAGCCTTGAGCAGGAAAACTGGGTAAGATGTAAGTTCCTGAGGGAGTGTGCTAGTTTTTTGGAGAAGGGACTGGACTAGACATCCTAGAAAAGGGCTGAAGGAAGAAAACACATCATGCATTTTCAGTAAGGAGAAGAGGTTGTGAAGTTCAGGCACATTTATGAACAAATATGTCTCAGTGTCTGGGCTGCAAAGAGGAAACAAACAATGAAGCTCACCCTGCTGGGTGTGTGTCAAAGGAGCTAGTTCTCAAAGGGGGAGGAGCTGGTGTACGTAATTATATTCCTACCTACCTCTGTATCTCATTGGGCCTAACTGGCAAGACCACAGCTTTATAAACATTAATTGAGACACTGATGGAAAGATAGCAGAATCTACCAGGTGCGGCTCTCACACTCAACAGGTTGGAGTGGCCTTGTCACCGTGGTGGAAAGGCTTCAGGTAGACACTCGTTTATAAGCCCTTCACCATGGGCCAGCCCCACCACTAACACCTTCACTCTGTAGAGCATTATTGCTCTACACTGCCATTTAGGTGCCTGGGACCACTATCTTGTTCAGCAGTTATCTCCAAGCTTCAGATAGCATGTCTTACCTAGAAAACACTTAAGTTTATAGTGCATGCAAGTTAGGTGAATGAATTCTGGTTGTCTTATTTAATGTATACCCAGAGTATGTGCTTTTCATACATTACACCATTTAATTAAACTGTTCATGTAATGCTTACTTCCCCAAGAAGGTATATATGCTTTTAAAAAGCAGGAAATGTATATTTGTGGTTGTTTTAGACATTCTCCACAATACCCTATGTCTACCTATATTATGGAAATTGTTCTTCAAATCCTTTTAAAAGCTAAGGGGGGTGGAAATGGGAGGGAGGTGGGGAGCACTGGGGGGGTGGACTGGGACGGGAGTAAACGACAGAAAACTACTTGAATAACAATTAAAAGAAAAAAATTTAAAAGAAAAAATAATAAAATTTTAAAATAAATAAACAAATAAAAAGCAAATCCTTCTAAAAGACACATTTGATAGTGTTAAAAGCTATCATGCTGCTACAAGGCGCAACCTGCTACAAGGTGGAACCTGCTTACTTTTTTCTTTTAAGTCCCACTAATCATTTTAGGGTAGAGAAATGTATCTGTTTATGGTCTAATAATGATTCTTATTTTTCAGAAAAGGTCCCAGTTAAAAAGGTGTGTTTCACTACCTATTATGTAACAAAATTGGACTACATACAAAGCATATGTTAACATACCAGTTCCCCACATCATTTCCAACCAGAGAAGCTCTGCTTTTATCTATTTGGAATTCAGGGGGTTCCATGGGATTTTACCTGAATCAGGGCAGCAGTGCCAGCTAAGGAAGATGTGGTATTTCAATGGAAATCTTGACAGATGTTAAAATAGCAGATGAATGAATTAATGGAGAGCCAGACAGGAATTTTCCACTTGGAAACAAAAGATTTCTATGTCTCTCCAAGAACTCACCTTACCTATTAGCTCTCCCTATGATACGTGGTTTTAATATAACAGCTTTATTGAGATGAATTCACATACCATAAAATTGACACTTTGAGTTCACAATTCAGTGTATTTTGTATGTTTCTAGAATTATGTAACCATCACCACTCTCTGATTTTAAAACATTTCATCAAAACAAAAACTTAGTTTTTATCCCCCGAAGAAAGCCATGTTCATTAGTAGTCACTCTCTATTTCCTCTTTTCCTCCCCAACCCTTGGCAAGCACTAATCTTTCTGTCGCTATGAATTTGCCTTTTCTGGACATTTAATATAAATGGAGTTATACAATGTGTGGCATTTTATGTTTGGCTTCTTTCACTGAGCATAATGTTTTCAAGATTCATCCATGTATAACATGTATCAGTATTTTATTCCCTCCTATGGCCAAACACTATTTCATTGTTTGGGCATGCCAAATCTTGTTTATCCATCTGATACTTGATGGACATTTGGGTTGTTTCCACCTTTTAATTATTACAAATAATGCTGCTATGAACATTTATGTATAAGTTTGTGTGCATACATATGTTTTCAATTCCCTTGGTTACATACTCAGGAGTGGTATCATTGGGTCACAAATAACTCCATGTTTAACATTTTGAGGAATTGATAAGCCATTCTCCAAAGCAGTTGCACCGTGTTATTTATTATCCCACTAGCAGAGTACAAGAGTTCTAATTTCTCCATATCCTCACCAACACCTGTCATTCTCTTCTTTATTCTAGCAAGCCCAGTGAATGCGAAATGGTATCTTATGGTGATTTCATATTTGCACTTCACTAATAACTAATAATGTTGAACATCTTTTCATGTACACATTGGCCATTTGTATATCTCTTTTGGAGAAATGTTTATAAATCCTGTGCCCATTTTTAAATTGGGGTTGTGCTTTTATTGTTGAGTTATAAGAGCTCTCCATATATTCTAAATACAAGTCCCTTTTCAGTATAATTCAATATAATTCACAAATAATTTCTCCATTCTGTGCATTGGGTTCTATCCTTAACTCTAAACCTTGGCAAATTATTTCACTTTTATCATTTGGAAAATGAGAGTGTTCAGAAGATCCAAGGATTTACAAATTAGGGTGCATATACACTGGGAGCAGACATCAGTAACCCCAGAGTAGAAGGCACCAAGGGTTCATGTAGTTCATCTTCTAATATGTCAATATTATTGCACTGGCCAAAAAGTCTGTTTAGTTTTTCACATAAAAGACACATTTTTTTCACCAATAATTTTATTGATTTGGATATTCTGAGTATGTCTGCTATCTCCTGCACGGTATTACATTTATTATTCTCAATTAATTGTCTTGATTTGATCACTATCAACTTCAACTGGTCTACCCAACCATGGAGCATCCTCTAGTGAGAAATCTCTAGCACTAAACTTTGCAAACCATATTTTTTAAGATTTTATTTATTTATTTATTTATTTATTTATTTATTTATTTTTAGAGAGAAGGGAAGGGAGGGAGAAAGAGAGGGAGAAAAATATCAATGCGTGGTTGCCTCTCACATGCCCTACACTGGACACCTGGCCTGCAACCCAGGCATGTGCCCTGACTGGGAATGGAACCAGCTACCTTTTGGTTCGCAGGCCGGCAATCAATCCACTGAGCTACACCAGCCAGGGCTACAAACCATTTTTGACATGTTCAGTCACAGCGCCTTCTCCATACACTGCATTAATCTTTTTTTGCATTTCAGTTGTATTTTTACCTTTCTTGAAATAATAAAGCGTAATATGCCAAAAACACTGCCTATTTTTCTTCCATCTTTAATATTAAAATGGCTACACAAAACTTAACCAATTTTGATGTTCTTTTAAAAAATGCATGCTGATATGACTGCTGTCACAATACAATCTAACAATTGTTTCAAATGAAGTTAAAGATAACTAAGCTCTACTAGAGCCATCTAATGGAAAAAAACAAAGAAACTTTTTGGCCAACCCAATATTTAAAGACTTTAGGGTAAGCAGAATTTTGCTTTTCCATCTGTGAAAGTCTAGAGAGAAGAAAAACTGTGCTAAACAAACAGAAATTTTGACACTTTTGAAAACCAGGTGGCAATGGTATTGCAGTCGCTTCAAAATAATCTGGGAGCATGGACTTTAGAAAGATAACTAGGCCTGATCGTTGGAACCTGTGAGCTGAGCATGTGACTTTGCAACAAGCCTTCAAGAGCTTTTTTTTTTTAAGCTGTTTTATGGCATTTTAACTCCTAATCACTTAAAAATCAACACACAAATGAGCTTCACTTCCTGCTGCCATTATCTTTTTACATTTTTATAATTATTTTACTTACTAGGTTGTGCTTAGTTTCACTTCCTAACATGGTCAGTTCCCTGAAAAATACAAATATGTAAAAGGTCATGGTTTTCTTTATTTCTAGTGTCATTTTTTAAATGTACTTTTCAAGGTATAATAATTTCAAAAAACTAAATTTCAACACCAAACATGGATAGGAACAGAAAGTTAAAGTGAAACCAGAAAACAGTTAAAAGGAAAAAACAAAGGCAAAATAATAAGGGAATTTTAGAATAAACTTAAATCACGGAGAATTGAAATAAACGTGGCATTGACTGTTCCTGGGGCACTCCTAGATAAATTTGAGAGGACAAAAGATAATAATCAGTACCTCTTTTACAGCCACAACTACTGAGTCATTAGGAAGGAGGATATATTCTTAGGCATTTATTTAAAATATGGGTTTTAACCTGTGGTTAATGGGAACAAAACAAAACCTTCCTTTTTTTCTGTTATAATAGTTTAAATTTTTACTAACTTTTTTTGAATTCTCTTTCTTTTTTATAGCACCTTGATTTGTTTCATGGTTTTACTATACTCCTAATGCCCTGAGGCTATTGTTTAGAGGGGCTTTTTAAAACCTTTTTCCATTCTCTGTCACTGTGCCCTGCAAATTCTTTTCATTCTTGTTTATTTGGCTCCTCAGAAATCAGGTGATCCTTGCCCGACTGCGTGTACTTTAGAGTATAACAGTAAGAAGCAGATTGTAAGCATGTGTTATTGGCTCATCGGCATCAATACTAATTGCTCTGGCCAGGCTCTGTCTTAAAGAACCCCTGATGTCAGTATTTACCCTAACCACATTATATGCACTTATGCATTTAAAGAGTAACCGTAATGTGTTAACTTACTAGTTAAGCCAAAATATCACCCTCTTTTCTCCCTTGAAACTCAAAAATCTAACAACATCATTTTAGATAGAGCATTTATAGCAATGAGTCATATTTGGCTGCAAGTCATAATCAACATCTCAGAGAAAACTTGGCAAAATATCAACATCACAGCTTCATTCCGAGCTTCTCTGTGAAAGTGGTGGTGGTTGTTCCTCAGCTGTTCAAGCCAAACATTCCTTTGGTCTTTCCCTGTGTGTTCAGGATTAGTTTAAAATGATATAAGTCAGGGAACGTCAGTTTTATCTTCTTGTAAAATCTTAAATTTTTTAAGGATTATATAAGGATGCAGTAAAGATAACTCAGGCAATGTTGATTTGTTCTGGACAAATCCTAAATCTGTCTGATGTTATAAGGACATGGAAATGTTATTTCTTAAGAATTAACAGAAAATCACTAGACAAATCTCATTTTTCTTTTTATGTTCTGGGGTTTCAAACTAGAAAAATATCTTGACACAATTTCACTTTGGCTTGAAAATTATAATCACTTATTTCTCTAAAACAATTATTCTTTCTGTAACCTTTTACCATCATACAATTGAAAGAGCTCTAGTGTCTGAAATTCTACTTTATCATAACCCTAAGTTCAAATACTGTAACAATTGGGGCACTGCAGTATTTTCTAAAAATGAAATATGCTGTCCTTCTTATGGAACTTTAGCTGACTAGAAAGACAGGATTAAATTGACTGCTCTGGGATCTGAACAAATAAAGGAGATTGGACAGGGTATGTTTCAACCCATTTTTCTCAATTTATCTTAAATTTCTTAGAAGTAGTTTAAGTCTTATTTTCTTAAAATGTCAAATGAAATAGCCAAAAGTAACCAGATTGATTGGAGGGAGTGATTTCCACGGAGGCAAAAAGATTTCTATGTTTTCAGGAGTTCATAGGGGTTCAAGTAAAAAGAGCTTAATGATTTTGGGGTTCTTTTGTTTTTGAGAGGCAAAACAAAACTTTCAATTAATTTGACTTTAAAATTAAGAACCTCAAAAATAAAACCTTACTGAACCACAGAAATCAATTTTCTCTTCCAAGTGCCCCTTTTGGATTTTCAGGTTCCTGCCAAGGCTATCGTTTCTCTCCAAATGAGCCAGACTGGAAGTCTGGGAGCCCCCTCTCTCACTCTCCCTGCTGCTTGCCTCTCCTCACCCTCACACTGCTACCCTGTCTGTCTCTCCACTAGACTCCTGTTGTCAGTCATCGAGTTTCAGGCTTTTGTTCCCATGTCCACCATTCCATTTGCTCGGAACACCTTAGCCCAAGTCCTCAGGTGCCTCACAGGTAAGTTATTGCCATTTGTCTCACTGCCTCTACTCAGTGGAGGAGTTTCGAGCTTATTTGCCTTTACAGGTAAGTAAAGGAGTTAAATGAACTGGATGAACACAAGCCTTATTTTTAAAAGTCTCTACTCAGTCAACTGTCTCTTCATCAGGGATGATGAGACAGTGTTCCTAGAAATCCAGCTTTCCCAGAAAAGTCAGAATCCCCAGAGGTTCCACAGGTTACCTCACTTCTCTTGGATTCCTGGAATTCTAAGTACAAGAAGAAGGATGCTTTGTGCTTGGAAGATAGGTTATACCATGTACTGAGTTGGAAAAACTTCTCCAAGTGGTCCCTGAAGTGGTCCTCAGTGACTCCTGACAGGTGCCTTGTCACCCTGGCTCACCATCCAAGCCAGGAGGATGATGATGACTCAACCAATCATCCAGTCTGGACCAATCCAAACTCCATCAGTCAGTTGAGCTCTCTCCGGAATTTGAACTTTAGGTAAGCAGTGAGTTAATTGGAAGTACAGTAGAAGTAGAAATACACAGAAAACAAGCAGAAACAGTGGTTGAGTCATAACAGTGACAGGGCATTAGAGTAAGAATCAACAAACATCTGAGTACTGGGGTTGCATTGGATCCTGAATTAATTTTGAATTTCCAAACTTCATTCAGGTCTGTTAGGCACTATACTGTAATTCCCATTCCTCCAAAGAGTTCTGGGTATAAAAATTTTTCTGGAAAACAGTATGGAATTTCCTCAGGATATTAAAAATGGAACTGCCGTTTGACCCAGCAATTCCACTGCTGGGAATATACCCTAAGAAACCCAAAACACCAATTCCAAGGAACACACGCATCCCTATGTTCACAGCAGTGCTATTTAGAGTAGCCAAGATTCGGAAACACTGAGTGACCGTCAGAAGATGAGTGGATAAAAAAACTGTGGTACGTTACACAGTGGAATTCTACACAGCAGTAAAAAAAGAAGAAATTCTTACTTTTTGCAACAGCAAGGATGGAATTGGAGACTATTATGCTAAGTAAAATAAGCCAGTCAAAGAAAGACAAATATCATATGATCTCACTTATAAGTGGAATCTAATAAACAAAATAAACTACGTGCAAAATAGAACCAGAGGCATGGAAACATGGAACAGACTGACAAGAGATCAGAGGGGAGAAGTGAGGAGGGGACTGGTTGAAAGAAAGGGAAAGGATTAGCCAAAGAACATATATTAAGGACCCATGTGGGGGTTGATTATAGGAATGGGGGGCAAGCTGGATGGAGGGGGGAAACAGGAGAAAAGTAGGACAACTGTAATAGCATAAACAATAAAACATTTGATTACAAAAAAAAAGTTTTCCTAGAATGCTATGAGGCCTGGTATGTGGTCAGTCTTTGTGTTTTTGTTATGCTTATGTGTTACTACTTTAGGTAACCTGAGTGAATTCTTCCAATGGGGAAAAAAACCCCTAATATTGTATATAATGCTTTTTTTTAAAGAAGTAATTTTACTCAAACCTTGATAAATTGTAAAATGCTTGTCCAAACTACTTCTCTTCTGTGGTCCTCTGCCCCTCTCTATTTGTACTATATAAAAAATTGTTGTGGAATAATTATTAAGAATACTATTTACTTAAGTAACATCAACAAGTCAATAAAAATGTGCCAATATTCTGCCGAGTGTATTCTGTCCCACACACATACCCACACACGCACACAGCATTAATTTTTTGATAACTTAATCCAGAGTTGTTATAAGTAGAAATGGGCCTCAACGTCCCAAGTTTTACAAGGAGCCTGAATCATGGGAAAGATAATAACTCTCCACCAAATACTGTGGACCAAGAATTAAGTTTCAGTTCCATTCTTTTAATATTTAAGGAAGAGGAGATGAAATAAGGATGATGACAAAAACAGTAGGAAAAATAAAAAGATAAAAAGGAGAGAAAGACATGAGAGACAAAGTAGAAGTAATTAGATTGTCAAGGTTAATGTGACTACAAAAATGACAACTGGTTAGACATAAAAGGATATACATGAGGGTACAACTGCAGTTTCGGTGAGGAGTTAAACATTTAAGATTCTGTTGGGAACAAAATTATTTTTTATAATGGAATATACATTTTAAATTATTTCATAGTGTTAGAATTAAATTATATTTTCTTATTTTAAGTACATTTTATTGATTATGCTATTACAGTTGTCCCATTTTTTTTCTCCCCTCTAAGTCCTCCACCCTGCATCTGCCCTCCCTCCAGCATTCCCCCACTCTAGTTCATGTTCATGGTTCATACATACAAGTTCTTTGACTTCTCCATTTCCTATACTATTCTTAACCCTAACCCTCTGTATTTTGTACCTACTAATTATGCTTCTTATTCTTTGTACCTTTTTCCCCCACCCTCCTCCCACTCTCTATGTGATCTCCATTTCTGTGATTCTGTTCCTGTTCTGGTTGTTTGCTTAGTTTGTTTTTGTTTTTGTATTTTTAGATTTAGTTGTTGATAGTTGTGAGTTTGTCATCATTTTACTGTTCATAGTTTTGATCTTTTTCTTAGGTAAATCCCTTTAATATTTCACATAATAAGGGCTTGATGATGAGGAACTCCTTAAATTTTACCTTATCTGGGAAGCACATTATCTGCCCTTCCATTCTAAATGATAGCTTTGCTGGATAGAGTAATCTGGGATGTAGGCCCTTGCCTTTCCTGATTTTGAATACTTCTTTCCAGTCCCTTCTTGCCTACAAGGTTTCTTTTGAGGAATCACCTAATAGTCTTATGGGAACTGCTTTGTAGGTAACTGTCTCCTTCTCTCTTGCTGCTTTTAAGATCTCTCCTTATCTTTAATACTGGCTAATGCAATTATGATGAGCTTTGATGTGTGCTTCCTTGGGTTCAACTTCTTTGGGACTCTCTGAGCTTCCTGGACTTGCATGTCTACTTCCTTTGCCAGATTGGGGAAGCTTTCCTTCATTTTTTGTTCAAATAAGTTTTAAATTTCTTGCTCTTCCTCTTCTACTTCTGGCATCCCTATGACTCAGCTATTGGAATGTTTAAAGTTGTCCCAGAGGTACCTCAGCATCTTTTCATTTTTTTGGATTCTTGTTTCTTCATTATGTTCTGGTTAAATGTTTATTTTTTCCTTCTGTTCCAAGTCATTGATTTGAGTCCCAGTTTCCTTCCCTTCACTGTTGGTTCCCTGTATATTTTTCTTTATTTTGCTTTGTATAGCCTTCACCTCTTCCTCTGTACTCAGTCATATTTTGTCTGTACTCAATCATTTCTTCGAGTATTCTGATTACCAGTGTTTTGAACTCTGCATCTGCTAGATTGGCTATCTCCTCATTGCTTATTTTTTTCTGGAGTTTTGATCTGTTCTTTCATGTGCGCCATATTTTTTTGTCTTGGCACACCTGTTATGTTGTAAGGGGCAGAGCCTTAGGTATTCACCAGGTGCTGGCAACCCACTTTGCTGTGTTGTGGCACCATATGTGGGGGAGGGGTCAGAGAGGGAACAATGCTGCCTGCTTGGCTGTCGCCCCACTTTCAGTCACTTCCCCTGCTTCCCACGGGTGAATTGTGCCCTTTCAGGTGCTGCTTCCTGGGTGGGTGAGCTTCTGTACAATCTAGGATCCCATGTGCCCCTCCAGGGGACTCTCCTGTAAGAATGAGATTTTCTCCCATGCTACAACCCCCACAGATTTTTACAGCCATAAGTTTTGAGGCTTTAGTTTCTTGCACTGGAACCCTGGGTTGCACAGTCTGTCTCACTTCCCAGTTGTTCCTCTCAGCTTATTCGAATGAGAATGTGGGATTAGATGGTCACCAGCTGCCACCTTGCCATGCGTCATCTCTGCCCTAGCTCCCTGTCTCTGCCCCTCCTACCAGTCTGGATGAATGTTTCTTTTTTAACTCCTTGGTTGTTGGACTTCCATACAGTTCAATTTTCTGGCATTTCTGGTTATTTTTTGTTTTTAAATTGGTTATTATCCTTCTTCTGGTTGTGCGAGAAAAGCAAAGCATACCTACCTATGCTTCCATCTTGGCCAGAAGCCTAAATTATAATTTTTTAACATCAGTGTAGGCTCATGACACTAAGAAGAAGAGTCTTCTCCCCTGGCCAGGTTAGAGTATTGTTCTGTGCACCAAAATGTTGCCAGTTCAGTCCTGGTCAGGATACATACCTAGTTCGAGGTTTCTATCCCGGTTGGGTCAATGTCTCTCTCTCCCTTCCTTTCTCTCTAAAATCAATAAACATATCCCTGGGTGAGAATTTAAAAAAAAAAAATGTCTTCCAATTTTGCCCAGTAAATGGCCTACCAGTGACATTATCCTAATCACAATCTGCACTCATGCAGTGTTCCTTTCCCCCCACACCTGTTTTATTTCAAATATAAATATTTCCCTGTATGTAATGAACAGAAATGGTTTAAATAATACTGAACATGAATCATTGACTAATACAAGGGCTTTAATGTGAAATGAATTTTTTTATTCAAATTAAATGTATTGGGGTGACATGGGTTAATAAAATAAAATTATTTTTTTAAAAGCAAAAGAAAATAAAGGTTATATACAAAAGGGACCTGGAATCTCTAAGGTGATTCCAGAAATGAAATGAGTTAAAAATCTATGGTGAAACCAGAACTTTCTACCTCTGCTTTGAGAAGGGCTATTTATTATACCACATTCAGTCAGTTGAAGATGGATTGGTAGAGAAGTGCTCATGTGGTATTCTGATATTCACCCCTGATGCCCAGATTTTGCCACTAATATTTCTCTTCATTTAAAGGAACAAGGGTTTCCTATAAAATAGCTCATTCCATGTTTTGTGTCAGAGAAAGACAAGATAATCTGGATCATCTTGTTGTTTATATAAAGCAAGAATGTTTTGCCCTGGTTAGGTAGCTCATTTGGTTAGAGCATTATCCCAATACACCAAGGTCGTGGGTTCCATCTCAGGTCAGAGCACACACACAAATCAACCAATGAATGCAATAGTAAGTGGAATAACAAACCAATGTTTCTCTTTCTCTCTCAAATCAATTAAAAAATAAAAAACACTTTAAAGCAAGAATGTTTTCAAAAATGCTTGAGAGAAATGCTGAAGACTCCATAGAACCATCTTTAAAAGTCTCTCACTGGGTCCTGGCTGGTGTGGCTCAGTGGACTGAGCGCAGGTCTGCAAACTGAAGGGTCGCCAGTTTGATGCCCAGTCAGGGCACATGCCTGGGTTGTGGGCCAGGTACCCAGTGGGGGGCACACGAGAGGCAGCCACACATTGATGTTTCTCTCCCTCCCTTCCCTCTATCTAAAAATAAATAAAATCTTTTTTTAAAAAAAAGTCTTCAACTGGCCAAGCTCTAACAGTTTGAGCACAAAGGGAAGATAATTATAATTGAAACTATGTAAATCTCTGAAAGTCCTTAGTGATTCTCCAAAGGAAAAAGTTTACAATTTAGTAATAGGTAGTGACTATAAAAGATAGTGAATGTGATAATACATATGCTAATTTTTAGAAGTTTAATACCTATAGAGTTATATGTCTTGGGATTTTTTAAAATCTAAAGCCTATATTCGTTTATAAGACACGACTTTTCTCTAATTGTGAAAGTAGGGAGGAATTAACAGAGGGAATTGGGGGTCAGCCAAGCAGTCCTGAACAAAAAAGATTAACTATACCAAGAACAGAAAGAAGTACTCCATATCATTTGACAACTAGGTAAAAAGGAGAAACAATATAAAATCAACACTGGGGTCCAAAATGACCTAGTAGAGAGAGAATTCAATAGTGTGTTTCAAGATGATAGCATGTCATATGTACTGAAGAATACACCACCGGCGATTATGTGGGCTCCGTCCATGCATCATAACAGATGAAATCTTTCAATGGTCCTATTAACAGTAACAAATTAATGAGACAAATCAGTTTGTAAATAGTCTATGTGAATATATAATGATAAGAAGCTGGGTTCTATAAGGTGGCCAAATGAAACATTAAAAACGCACCACTTGGGTACCCTGGCTGGTGTGGCTCATTGGATTGGGTGCTGGCCTGTAAACCAAAGGGTCATTTCCAGGTCCAGGGCACATGCCTGGGTTGCAGGCCAGGTCCTCAGTGTGGGGCCATGTGAGAGGCAACCACACATTGATGTTGCTCTCCCTCTCTTTCTCCCTCCCTTCCCCTCTCTAAAAATAAATAAATAAAATCTTAAAAAACCACACCATTTTGGGAGAGGTATTGGGTTGCAGTCTGTAAGTGGTAAGAATTTAAAAAGTTTTATCAGTACATAAAAGGAGAGCCAGCCAGAAGGCACTCCAGGCCTGTGACCCAACTAAGATTCAACTGGTTGAAACCTCAGCTGTTCCAAATAACATGCTGCTTCTTTGGGTTTTATAACTGGGGATATAATATTTCCTAGATATAAATATATCCTAGTTATAATAATATAACTAGAATTATGTTCCCCTAATATTATTGTACCCTGGGGCTGCCACTAGTCCTTTTTACACTTTTGTACCAATAAGAAAAAGACACAGGGTGGTCCAGCTTCCAGTTAGATGACCTTAAGAGCAGCGTGAGAGCCGTCTTTCAATTCCCCCTGCCCCTTCAGCCAGGCACTCTTGCGCAAAGCACAACCTGCACGGGCCTGCTGGTCCTCTTAGGAAGATCTAAGAAGTAAACACATGTAACACTACTACAACCCCAGAAAAGTTTAAGTGTAGGTGTAATGAAGATATTAATTTCAACCTATGGTAATAATACTTCAGAGGCAATTTAAGTGTCAGTGTAAATTCTGTCATTATTCTGAAAATTTGTGTATATTTTTTTGCTTTTAAATATAAACCTTATAATTTTCATTAAACTTTCCAGAGTATGTTGATGAAGTAAAGTTTGTAATCAATGCTTAAATGTTAGGGAAATGTTTATTTGTTAAGTTTAAACATTTTGATTTCCTGGTTGTATTCACTGCTTAGAGAAATGTTAGGTCATAGATTTGAAAGATAAATAATTTGAGCATTGAGGAAAGTATAAATTGGAGTGTTCCTTTGTTCACATAGGTGTCACTGAAGCTTTGACATTTAAGATCTAAGCCACAATAGGTAGAGGAAATGAAAATAAAATCACAGTGAGGGAGGGAAGAAAGATTCAGAGCAGGAGGAAAGATTATGTTCAAGGTAGAGAAAGGGAGAGTAGGAGGACTCAAGTGAAATGAAAGAGACAGAAGAGAGGACAGTAATTCAGAAGGTTCTGAAGTGCTTATGCTGGTAAACTAGTTATTTCACACATGGCCTTTACCTCTTTTTTTTTTTTAACTCTTCATTATTTGTGGTGTTTACCTCTTTTCCCCACTCTTGAATGTCAATTGTTTATTTAAAAAACAAACTCCTCTAAAGAAACTGTTGGATTAGCAAAAATAAAACCAAGGCATGCACTGGAACAAAAAGCTTCAAGAACCCTGAGAGACCACCCAAGATTTCCTATACCCTTGGAATGTCTTGCTACCCATATGATTGGCCCTTGGGGCCCCGACAAAAGCATCTGATCTTTTCCTTTATATCATATAGCACAGATGAAACCAGGTTTGAATGTTAGCATAAGACTTTAGGGATTATATACACAGAGTAACATAAAATCCAATTATCTGACTCACAAAACCTGGATCGCTCTCTTCTAGTGGGCCATTCCAGCTCCCAGTCTCTTAGCGGAGGCCACCAGTTTAGCATCATTCACCCCTGTGGCCACAGCTGCAAGGTTTCTTTCCTTTCCCTTCCCTTTCTTCCTTTTTAAAAAAATTTTTTAGAAAAGACTTTTTGAGCCAAACCAAGGACATATGCTGGGAAGCAAGATCCCAAATGCTCTTGCAAGGTTACCTTTTTAAAAGTACAGAACCCAGGGTCTAACAAGAGGCCTACCATTCAGGCCTTGAAAGGATAATCTAAGTAAGACACAATAACTCACATGCAATAATAAGTGTATTTGATCAAGGGCCTCACTGAACTTACTGCCAATTAGCAGTCCCCTGGAAGACACATTATTCCCCACGACAATGTTATATTACCCTAAGATAAAGTCAGACTCTAGCCATGGATGTCCAACCTGCAGTCCACAGGTCACATGTATCCCAGGATGGCTATAAATGCAGCCCAACACAAAATCATGAATTTACTTAAAACATTATGAGATTTTGTTGTGATTACATGTCACAATGTATTTAATGCATGGCCCAAGACAACTTTTCTTCCAGTGAGGCCCAGAGACACCAAAAGGTTGGACACCCCTGCTAGGCCTTGGGATACAGTAAAAAGAACACTGGACCAGGCATTAGGAATTCATGTGATTTAGTCCCTGACTCATGGTTGAACCCTTAAGTTACTTTACCTTTAGAGGCTTTTTAAACATCACAAGTAAAATAGAACCTTTCTCAATCTAGGGTTAGAGTAATCCTTTAAAGGATTAAAATAAAATGAGAACAGATGAAAAAGTGGAAACTTTTAAAAACAAAAGAACAAATTAACTCATTCCAAGGTTTTATAATCTTTGCCTGATCTTCTCCACCAACTTTTGCCATGCCATTCTCCTCACCCAATCCTAAACCCAACTTCAATTTACAGACCCCAAAATTCAAATTAAAGGTTATCTAAGATCTTTTACAGCTCTAAAAGTATGATTCCCTTTCATCCAATGAACAGGGAAGCCTACTATGTATTAAGTGTTGGAAAGAAGAACGAACAAAATCCAGCAAATACGATAAAAGTAATCATTAATGATAGAATGTAGCACTAAAAGTTTGTATAAAGTTATTGAGTAACATTATTCTGCATATTCCCTGCAAAGTCCAACCTTGCCATCAATCAAAGACACTTATAGAGTACTACAAAGCTGAAAAATATTGCTTAGAGACTGTGGTGGGTAGAGAAGTGTGAGGTTTTTGGTGTTTTTTTTTTAACTTTTTAGAATTTTGAGAGAATGAGAGAAACATCAATTTGTTGTTCCATGTATTTATGCATTCAGTGGTTGATTCTTGTATGTGCCCTGATCTGGGATGGAACCAACAACTTGGCTTATCCAGAAGCAGCTCTAACCAACTGAACTAATTGGCAGAGAAATGTAAGATTACTTGGGTGTTCTAAAAACCTACAATCTAGTTTAGCAGGCAGTATGGATGCTAAAACTTTGTTCTTGCCAAATATGGACTGGAGTTCAAATTATAATACTAATTTACTATGTTTCACAGGCACTTTTTACCTAAGCCTATTTTCTCTCCTTTAAAATGAGAACCTAGTTGTTAGGGTAGTTTTGAGTACATATGAGATAATTTTCATAAAGAACAGTTCCTTGTCCGTATATGCTCATTAAACAGCCACGTGTATGTGAGGGAGTGAGGGAGTGCAGGGCCAGGACGTGACCAGAGATTCCTATCAACACACAGCAGGAAAACACACTAGGTTGAAGAGCTACTTCAGTTTCTCCTTGGAGACGCAAACCTCCTCCATTGCTTCTTATTCAGTACCAGGCACCTTTTTGCGATCCCAAAGTCTCACAGTCCTTTAAGTATGAAGGCAGAAACATTTCCAAATCCCAATTACGGATTTATGGAGAACTTTTTATACATTAAGGGGCGAATTTCAATCAATTTCATTCCTTTAATTCTCAGTCCAATTACCACGGCTAAGGAGCATTTTTGCTCATCCGAGTAAATGAAAATAACGTGAGCTACACTCGACCAAATATAAATGTGGACTGATTTCGTTCACGATTGCTAGGAAACTCCCATAATGTACTTTGAAATAAATAAAACCGATAATGCTACTACGTTGGGCTTGGAATAAAAAAGAACCCCTGCCCACGGACACTGGCCCAGGTGATTCCGGATTCCTTCTCCCTCCCTCTCGCCCCCCAAACCCATTTCCAAATTCAACCTGACCTCTGCCTAGAGGGCGAGGTGCGGGGGAGACGAAGAAGGTTGGGGGAGGTGGGCTGGAAAAGAACTTCATTGTTCGCGGGGCCGACTCTTCCCCAAAGAGCCCGTTGGCAGCGCCTGCGCAGTGCGCGTTCTTTGTGCCCCTCTGCAGCAAGCTAGTTGTTTGTGTGTGCCTTTCGAAGGCAGTGGGGGCGGAGCCGCGCGGGTAGCATGCCCTGTCGCATTCTGATTGGGTTTTTGCAGGGAGGTGGGTGGTTGCAGGGAGGAGCTTCCGATAACAACACTTGGAGCTGGAGCTGAGGCTATTTGTTGCTGCGCCGCCACCGCCCGAGTCCCTGTCCGCGCTCTTCTCGGGCTCTCTTAGCAGCAGCCGCGCCGCCTTCATCTCTGGCTTCGCTTGCTCTGTCTCTTCCTGCGGAACCACTTTTGTCCTAGCGCCATGACCGTCGTCTCCGTCCCGCAGCGGGAGCCGCTGGTCCTGGGTGGCCGCCTTGCGCCCCTGGGCTTTTCTGCCCGCGGTTACTTTGGGGCCCTCCCGATGGTGCCCTCGGCTCCGCCGCCTCTACCCCGGATTCCGGACCCCCGAGCACTGCCCCCCACCCTGTTTCTCCCTCACTTCCTAGGCGGGGACGGCCAGTGTCTGACCCCTCAGCCTCGCGCCCCAGCACCTCTGCCCAACTGCAGCCTGGTCCCGGCGGGGGGCACCCCTCGGGCCGCTCCAAAGAAGCGGCGAAAGAAGAAGGTGCGGGCCAGCCCGGCGGGGCAGCTGCCCAACCGCTTCCACCAGTACCAGCAGCACCGGCCGAGCCTGGAGAGCGGGCGGAGCTCAACGGGCCGGAACCGAACGCAGGAAGTCCCGGACGAGGCTGCCGCCTCGGCCCCGAGTCCTGGGACCGCAACCGAAACTGAGGACGCGAGCCTTTTCCCTGGTCCGCTACCTCCTGCGGTGCCCGGCCAACCCTCATTTAGAAAAGAGGTGAGTTCCACGAGAGGGCATGGAGAACGTTGAGGAATTGTGGACCTTAAATGGCCATGGCCAGGCTCTGGTTTGGGGGCCAGGCTCTGGTTTCGGGGCCCCGCACAGAGGGGGGCCGGGATAAGGGGCGGCTGTTTACTCGGGAGGGAAGTTTCCGTGACGCCTGCTCCGTTCTTGCCGACGGGAAGAGGGGGAAGGGGAGGCTTGCGGTGGCGTTACTGATTGGTTCCTGAGGACCAGCCA
This sequence comes from Carollia perspicillata, assembly GCA_004027735.1. Lineage (NCBI taxonomy): Eukaryota > Metazoa > Chordata > Mammalia > Chiroptera > Phyllostomidae > Carollia > Carollia perspicillata. Next base: position 30,413 of record PVKM010005043.1, read on the forward strand.
ATGAGAGGAGCGGCTGTGCCCCAGCAACAGCCCGGATTTAGAAGGCTGGCATCGTTCCAGGGGGTTTCAGCTTTCTGGACGCACAGTAGGGTGGGGAGGGAAGGGGGCCGCTGGGCTGACGTCAGCGCGTGCTACGTGCGGAGCGCTTCGGCGCTCATGAAGGAGGCGAGGCTGAGTCGGGGTATTAGAGGTAGTAGGGTCGGGCCAGCCTTCTGCTTCCTGACGGTGGGTTGCTCCAAGACTAGTAGGCGACACTCAAGTACACACACACACACACACACACACATACACACACACACACCGACACACCCCTAGCGAGGGATTAGGAGTGGGCTACACTGGCTGGATTTCTTTTGGCTTGGATTTTTGCTGAGCTGTTAGGGCGCCGATCCAACTGGGGCTCTGCCCTTCGCGTGGCCGACCTACTTAGCCGTACTTAACTTTTCAGAGTTGACAGAAGTGGCAGTAGGTTTCTTGCCTTCTTGAAACGATATATTTTGTGTCCTAGTCTTAGATGAACAGAATTTATTTAACAATTTTCATTATTCTGTGCCGGATTTTTTAGTAGAAAGTGGTTTTGTTACTTGTGTTTGGACTGAAATTGTCGAGTTACCAGCGGAATTGACGTCATGCTGTACAATTGCCATGCCGTTGGACTAGGGTAAAATTCATAAAAACTCAAATGGAATTAAATCGCTAAAATGATTTGAAATGAAAGTAACCTTTGTATCAAAATAAAACGTTTTGTTGACTTAAAGTTTTAATAATGAAATGAAAATTAAGTTGTTGCCATTTTTTGAAATGCTGTTGTTCTGAGAGTTTTGCAGGTTATCAAGCTGTGCCCTTGGAAAATTAAATTTCTTCGCCGTAATTCCTTAAATTATCTTCTTAGGTTCCTTTCAAGTTTTAAAATTCTATGGTTGTTCTGAAATATTACAATAAAAGTGAGTTTTGCACTTCTTGATTCCTGGTTAATAAGATTCCTTTTCCCCCCAGAAATGCATTAAAATCAGGAAGCTTTGCTAGCAGTTTCCCTTATGACATAGAATGTTACCTTCTGTTCTTTCTGTTTTTGTGTTCTGCGTCCCTACCATTTATGTACAAGTGTTGGAGTGATCTAATGGATGGTTACTTCATACTTTTTCATCTGGCTGTGCCTTCCTATAAGGACCACTTGAGTTAAGAAAGCGATTAGCATGTGTTGGTCATGTTTTTGAAGCAGTTGTGAAACCAGAAAGTAGGGACAGGCAGGAAACTTTTTTCCCCCCTGATTTGTTGTAACTAGAAAAGATGATAAAAGTGATTAAGTATTTTAGTACTTTGAGGCTTTAGTTTAGTATTTAAGTATCTGAAAATTTTTTAGAAGCTAGTTACTAACCATTACCAAAACAACTTTCCCCCCTAAAATCTAGCTTCTGCTAATAAAATTTTTATTCCAAAATAACTTTTTTTAAAGTACCCTAGAGGTAAATAGTAGTTTTATTTTTCACCAGACTCTCAGCCAACCAAAATTGAAAGCATTAGAAAATATTTTTTTGGCAACATCCTATTGTAAAAACACTGACTTTTGTCAGAAGCCAGTTGGCATTACTTTTCCTTAGAATTACAGAAACATGGACTTGGGGTTACTTTGGGTTTTTCCTTTGACATTTTAGAACTGGCTTATACATTGCATAAGGTAATTATATTTTTGGTGGTATGTGCATATTTGGACTTCCAGTGATAAGTGCAGCCAGCCTCTCTATTTTTAACCAAGACAGTGGACTAAAGTCCAGGGTAACTTTTAAATACACATGTGAGATATGTGTTAGCTATATAGGTGAGGTTAATGACTGGTTTTTATCGTGAGACTGTATTCACATTTATGTTCCTTGTCTTTGTAGGTTTTAATATCAAACATGGGAAAATCGGAGAAAATTACCATTCCCCACGGGCAGCTTGTTCATGGTATGCACTTGTGTGAACAACCAAAGATAAACAGACAGAAAAACAAATATAACTTACCACTAACCAAGATCACCTCTGCAAAAAGAAATGAAAATAACTTTTGGCAGGACTCTGTTTCATCTGATATAATTCAGAAGCAGGAAAAAAAGTCTTTCAAAAATACTGAGAACATTAAAAAAAAGCATTTGAAGAAATCTGCATTTTTAACTGAAGTGAGCCAAAAGGAAAATTATGCTGGGGCAAAGTTTAGTGATCCACCTTCTCCTAGTGTTCTTCCAAAGCCACCCAGTCACTGGATGGGAAGCACTATTGAAAATTCCAACCAAAATAGGGAATTGATGGCGGTACACTTAAAAACTCTCCTGAAAGTTCAAACTTAGGTCTTGGATTTCAGTATGTATGTGAAGCATAATTTTTCCAAAATTTCTGGACTCTTGAAAGAAAACTGGTACAGAAATGGCAATTTCCTTTGTTGCAGCCTACAAGTGCAAAAGATGAGTTTAACAAAATTACAAACAGCTTGTATTATATTTTATATTTTGTAAATACTGTATACCATGTATTATGTGTATATTGTTCATACTTGAGAGGTACTTATAGTTTTGTTATGAAAGTGTATTTTGCCCTGCCCAAAAGGTAGGTGTTTTGTATATATACAATGGAGAAATTTTAAGTGTGTGCTAAGGCACATGGAAGACCAGTTTATTTGCACAAGGTACCAAGAGATTTTTCAAGAAACAGCTGTCAAATCTTAAGGTGAAGATCTAAATGTGAACAGTTTACTAATGCACTACTGAATTTTAAATCTGTGGCACAATCATTGTAAACATGAGGTTTGTCTGTGTTTCTCTAAATTGATTTCTGCCTTCTCACCTGTAATTACTGGAAAACTCCTATTCTCATGTTTACCAAACTTAATCTCTGATTTTTGATTTGTCCACATTCAAATTTAAAATACCTCTAATGTTAATGCCAACAAAATTGGTTGTAATCAAATTTTTAAATAATAATTTGGCCCCCTCCTCCCCCCTTTTAAACTAGTCTGGACTCTTTATGTGTGTCTTGCTCATGTTTGAATGTGTTACTAGGAGGTGGATTTTAACTTTCACTTCACTGGCTAAACATCTTTATACTAATTGTCTCTTCTCCCTCTAGAATTTAGGGGGGCTGGTAATTTCACATTAGTTACCACTTAAGGGAAAAATTCCCCATCTTACAAATAGAAATGGTTGTGATTAAAAGTAAACCTGATCAGTTTATAACTTAGAATATATTTATGTATGAACTTTTTCAGAAAGTAACAATTGGACTGTACCATACATTTTCCATGAAAGAAATGACACTTGATTGGTTTACTTAGTTTATATTGATAATGAATCGTGGTAGTTGAACCAAGCATACTTGATGTTAAAATAATAAGTGGAGATTTGGATACTAAAGTTAGCTTGAAGATAAACACAGCAGCTTATGTATTTAAAGTTCAAACTTGGTTCATTTACTCAGTAGTACCTTTATAAGGTGTATTCCAGTAAGAAACAGTTTTCCCTGTGTAATTTTTAGTTATAAAAAGCTAAAGTTTATCTTAAATAGGAGAAAAGTTTTATTGAGTGGGCAGTATTTAGACATGAAAGGGGAAAGGGTGTTAAGAGGGTGTACAATAGGATTCTGTAAGATAGAATAAAGATGCTGTTATCCTTTCTAGAAAAGTAAACAGGACAGTCTTAGGCCTTCCCTTCCTGTGCCACTTGGTTCACATGGTAGGGGAGGAAGACACTTAACTTTCCAGCTCTACAAAGGTGGGTAGTGAAGTTGGCACCTTACTTAGAATTACTATTGAGCAGTACAAGGAGCATGGTAGCTTGTTTTACAGTTGCCACAAAATCAGAAACAGTAGATTAGCTGTCTTGTAGATGCAACAAACTCTTGTAACTCAGCCAGCCATAATTGGCACTGGCTATAACACGGTTTGTCCTTGTATGTTGAGAGCTGTGCTTCATTACATCTATGTGTGTGTATATATACATGGATGTGTGTATATACACAGGTGGCTTTAATAGAAACCGTTTTTTTCTAAAGAGGTGAGCTTTCAGTCTTGTAAATGACTTTCTAAGAAGCAACTGATAAGAATGGCTAAAATTCTTAGAGGTATAACATAAGGACATAGATATAAAGTAATAATAGGTTTTAGTAGTTTGAAGAGTGAACAAAATTGGTTGACTCAGACTAGAGATAATGCCTAGCAAAAAGGTATGAACAAGTTGTTTTGGTGTTACAGTAAAATACTACTCAGCAGCCTTAGTCCCTTTGAGCTGCTGTAACAAAATACTAGAGACTGGGAAGCTCAGTGGATTTGGTGTCTGGTGAGGGCCCTCCTAATAGATGGTGTCTTTTTTTTTTTTTTTAATTCATTCACTTTTAGACTTCCCAAGGCAGGGGAAGGGAGGGACATCAGTTGCATCTCAAACCCCCTCAACTGGGATCCTGGCCTGCAACCCAGGCATATGCCTCAATCAGGAATCTAACTGGCAACCCTTTGGTTTGCAAGACACCACCCAACACACTGATCCACACCAGTCAGGGTTAGATGGTGTCTTCACTATGTCCTCGCATGGCAGAAGCATGAGGGAGCTTTTGGGGACTCATTTTGCACAGGCAGTAATCCCATTGAGGGTTTTGCCCTCATGTCTTATTTACTTCCCAATACCATTACCTTGAGGTTGAGTTTCAGCATTAGACCAAAGTACAGCTCAATTATTCAGTCACTTTAATTTTTCTTCCATTGGAGTCTCTTGTAAAACCTTTTTTCCAGTGTTGCCGTAGTAGTTTGGTTTTGTGGATGTATGAAGTAAACGTGCCTGCAGTCACCAGCTTCAAGCTTAGATTTTAGTGGTCTGAAAGGGGGCTTGTGAAGAGCTGAGAGGTTTGTAAGTGGAGTACGCAAGTGGAAAAAATGTCACATGAAAGTGGCACTTCCACGAGAACAAATCAATATATGCTTATTATTTCATACTGAAGGTGCTCTTAGAATCTATACAATTTGATACCAAGTGTTCTAAGCTTGTGCCATTGACGAAGTGATATAGAAAGAGCTGCTTCTCTTTGCATGAATCTTCGTGCTAGGTATCAGCATCCTCCTTGTAGGTAGGTAAAGGAAAAAGGGAATAAAAGGCCAAATTACACAAGGCTGGCAGGAGCCATTCTTTCAAACATAAAAGGTAAGTTAAAATGTAAATTTTAGGATGGTTGATAAAAAGAATGTATTAGGCAGGTAGTACATTTTATCAGGACTAGTGTTTGTTTTTAGGCCTAGTACCATGTAGTCACCTCATCACAGTGTTTTAATGGAAAGCTTAGACTATGCTGTACAAACGTGGGGCTTGACTAAGCTAAAAGTTAATAGTATAGGCGGGTGGGCAAGAAATGGAACTAAAGTACAAGCTGTATCCCCCTCGATCCACAATGAAATGCCTGAAGAGCTAAAAACTAGTCATCTTTCTCTCTCAGAAGCTAGTGACTAATTTAAGCTATAGTCTAGTTGGATATCTGACACCTTAGAAGGTGCATTGAGCTGGGCCTTAAAATATTCAACAGTATTTGACATGCAAAGAAGAAAAGAATTGTCAAAGGAAAGTCTAAGGAGACAGTGAAAAGATGTGGACTATCTAGCAGCTCAAGAGAGTGCAAGGAAGACTATTAAAAAGTTTCAACTTAATCTTGTAATTATGGTAGAGCCATCAAAGGATTATGACCAAGGGAATGGGACTCCTACTTCAAAAACCAAACACGAATACAGGATGGGTCAAAAGCAGGTTGAGTTTCAAGTATGAGAACAACTGTAAAACCTACTTTTGCCCCACCCTGTATAAACAGCTTGGAAAGGGCTTGAGACGACAACCAACCACTTGGTGTGTCAGTAGTTTAGAATTAGAGGAAAGAGCCTAAAGGACATCAGAGGGAACTTAGAGGCATGGCCTTTGGGAGATGTTTGGGAATAGAATTAAGAATTGAGCAGCTAGGAAGCTAAAACAAGCAATTAGAGAACTGGGGAGGGGATCGGAATTACAGAGAAGATGCTTTGGATTTGCATGTTGAATTTTTGAGGTGCATGTAGGATACCCCACTTGGAAATGCAAGTCACAGATAGGTCAGGCCTAGGGGTATAGGTTTGTTAATGTGCACAGAATAGAACATGAAAGTGGAACTGAAATATTTTGCCTTCCTATAGCCTCTCATTTTTACTCTCATAAGCCTTAACATACTTACTGGTATACTTAACCATTTCTTTCTGCCTCCTAGGGACTCTCAACGTCATAAGTTAGTTGAAGTAGAAAGCATTTCCTTTGAAACATTAAGTGGTGGCTGGTTCTCTACCTACCTGTAAAACCCTGTTAATGGACCGTTCTAACTTAAGTTCTGAATTCTGATAGCAGAGGTCTAGCTAGTGAAAAAGGAGGAATAAAGCTTCCTTCCCTTAGTACAAGATTTGAAAATGGGTAAAACTGATCATTTATAATTAGTTTTGGACATCTCCCTTCTAATGGCCCTCCCATCATATTGCTGAATACATTATCCTTGAGGGTGGAAGGCCCTCCAACTCCCATACCCTCTATGCAATTGACAGCTGTTTCAGGTTGAAGGAATCATATTATAGTTAGGTTTGAAAAACATCATCCTCTATGTATTTAAATTTTTGAAGGACATTGCTGAACTATGCATTTTTAAATCACAGGCCTGCCTTATTGAGCATGATTCCTGGGCTAACTTCTCCAAGTTTTTTGTATTTCTTACAAATACAAAATTTCCTTACACTCCTTTCAAAAACTCCCAAATACAATGGGAAAGAGTGTCTGAGGCAAAATTGTGTCAGCACAAATCATAGAGTTCATGGACTAATTTTTAAACCGAAAGGAAATTTGAAAGTACGTTTTATAGAACACTATTTTAAACAAAAAAAAATCTTTTGAAACTTTCTTGAAAGTTTTAGGTAGGATTCTCTGAAGGTATGGAGCAGATGGGGTATTTTTTTAGGGAGGAACATTGATTTGTTGTATCACCCATTTATGCATTTGTTGGAACCTGCAACCTTGGTATATCGGGATGATGCTGTAACCAACTGAGGAACCTGGCCAGGGCTCAAACTTTTTATAAAAAAGGGCATCAAAGATTGGATTGCCCTTTTCCATCAGCTTTCCAAGTGTCCTAGTCACTGCATTCAGTCTAGTCTCCTTAGCCATCTGTTATTAAGTTCCTGTATCTGATGCTTGAGACCAGATTCTGAATTTCAAAATCAAGAAGATAGAAATTTTTTGTGGAAGACGGCCAAGTTTTCTGATCATTCTTCAGCTAAATAGAATGCCCCATTATGAACATTGCAGTTTTCAAAAGTTTTACTATGTTAAATTCAAAATAATTAGGGAAGAAATTAACAGATGGTGTATGTGTGTGATAATTTACTGTTAATTGGAGAAACGAGGTAGTGGATATGTAAGTGTTCACTGTAAAATTATTTTTGTTACTGAAGTCTTTTATAACGATAGAATTGGGAGAAATTAAGAAGTGCTTTGCTAGTTAACTGGAACATTATCCATGAGTTCCAGTAATTATATAAGCTTACATGCAGCATATAAGCACACATTAATCTGAGGTGGTAAACTTTCAATTTCTTGAATGTTTTTCTTCCCACTTTCAAGTAAGCTGGTTAGTTTTCACACTTCCATACCAAAGCCACTGTAAACCAGAAATGAAATTTTAGAGAAAGGATAATGTATTTAAGCATTGGCTTATTTGGGAAATATGACAGTGGACATTTAATGTTAACATATTAATGCCTGAAGAAGCTTTAATTAGGAGAGGATAAAAGAAGTACATGGAGACTATAAAGATTCCAAAGGGGATTTGTAATAACTGCCCATGGTTTAAGAGGAAAGTTAAATTACCTAAGGTGGAATAACTTGAACTTCAAGAAGTGAAAGGAAAGTGTGTGTGAGATTCCCAAGAGACAAATGGCATCGCTGAAAGGCTGGTTAGCACCAAAGTGACTAGGGAATAGAAAAGCAAGGCAGTGTGAGGTTCTTAAAACTTGGTCGGTTCCTACTCTTCAAAGCCTTTAATGCTGAATTAATACCAGTGGAGCTAATGCAAAGCTAAAAGTATTTAAATGATTCCTTAAGTGATGTAGTTCCACTTTCTGTTATAGACATACAAAACTACAGCCTTTTGTCAAAATGGATTAAGGGTGACTAAGTGTGGTCACCAAAACCTCTCAAAGTATCAGTTATATTTGACTACGGACAGCTCAGAGCTCTGTATAAATTTTTCATCCATCATGTTTTCAAGTGATTTTTTTAAAGAACCCATTTATAGAATACATGGTAAGAGTAGGAATTTATATAGTATAAAATGCAAAAATAATTAAGACTATGTTAAAAAATGAATATCCTATAAAATTAGAACATTAGTATTTCTACTTATGCTACGTTTAACTTTTTAAGGTAAAAAAATTAAGGATTACTAATATTGAATGTTAATGCTTTTCCCCAAGGTTCTTATGAAATTATATAAATATTTCAGTGTTAAATTTAAACAACATCCTCTCATTTTTAAAATATAAGATTACTCCAAAAGTTTGACCATCTATATAGCTTGTCAATTTTGAAAATGTCAAGAGTACTTTTTCTCAAGGTGTGAAGTGCTACTACAAAGCAGACAGCTTCACAGATGTAATTGGAATGGTTCTTAATATGCACCCCCCCAAAAAAAGTTTTCTTACTATTAAAAGCTACCATTTAGATTTGGAAGACTATTTTATACTGATTTTCCTTGAAATTAGAATCCATTTGCAGCATTGTAAATCCTATTATTATAAGCTAAGAAAACTAGAATGTAGTTATTTAGAAAAACAGGTGTTTGAAGCAAAGAATTCTGGTTTTCCTCAATTTACTTCTTGGAAGCTATTTCTAAAAAGCATTAGTACTTAGGCATTTAGTTCATAGAATTATACTCCAAAACTATAGTAATAATTTTGCTTGTTTCAATCACACATTTTGAGGAACACTCCTACACAAGCTGTAACTACACATTAAGATCTAAGAGTGATGAATATACAATCAGTCCATTTCTAGGACTGTCTAGGCATTCTCTCATCTGAAGAGACCAACCCTTTAAATTTTCTGAATGCATTCTGAAAGAACCTGATTTTAATTTGTAATCTTTTATATACTAGTTGGTACTGTAGCTTATACACCAACAGATGTAGGCTGAATAGTTTTGAATTGTTAACTAAATATACTAAAATCATACTTTTAAAAAATGGTAACCAGTCCATCCACTGAGCATCCACCTCCACAAATTATTTTTATAAATTGAGTTGTGGTATATCCTGAATATAAATTCAGGAAAGATTAATCTCATAACTCTACAAAATAGAATTCAGGGAAAATACTACTATCAAAGTACTGTGTTAACTTGAGAGAAGTTGGATCAACCTGGAATATCTAACACTTTTATCAGAGTATTATATTTCTAAAAAATCTTTTGGACTAAGTTATACTTAATTTGTAAACATCCCTTTAAAGGTATACAAGATACAAATTTCCCAGAGGGCCTAAATCGACCTGGTAGGCGAACGCCAGCATTAATGCTATGACCCTAAGCACCCTATTTTTATCCAGGGAGTGATTTAGATGCTAAGGTGCATAATCCTCAGTAATTTGAAAATGTTTTACATGTTTTTATATATAAGAGTTCTGAGTCTAAAACTTACACATCTCACTGAACCACTAGTCCTAGTTATGGACGCGTTCGAAAATCCAGAGTTTAGGTCCCAGGATGGCAGGTTACGATCCTCTGCACCACACCATGCTGCCATAAATAGCATCTCTTTATCTACATACGGTCCCAAATACTTTACCACCCTGTTTGGAACGGAAATCTAATTTTTAACTAAGAAATCACCATTTTAATTTAGTTTAGAAGAATTATAAATGTATTTCTAAACACCTCTTAAACTTTGACTAATTCTGCCTCTTCCAATGGGATTAAAATAAAGGCAAAAATTCTTATTAATCTGTAATAGAACAGTATGTCTTAGAATAGCTGTATCTCGAGTAAACACTACAAATAATATCTAAAGTCCTGAAATTAGTTAAAAATTTACATTTAAAAATAAATTGGCCCAGTGGCACAAGATTAAATCCTAGGCTCCAAATAAAAACCTGGTATATGCCTCCATTATCTGTTTGCAGGTACAAGATACCAGCTGCTATACAGAAATTGTTTATTATTCATAGGGAGAAAGAAAACAAGCCATTGTAGTGGCCATCTTTATTTTCTCATTAACTTATCCTCTATGATTATGAAAAATGGAGGTAGGCAGTACCCTACAGTGAAGTTGGGAAGTCTCTGATTCAGGTACCTTATCTTTAATCATTATCTTTAAAGGAAATGATTAGATGTGTAAAGCATTTGCTGTATTTAACAATTTTGCCCTAAGTATCTCTTAAATGGCCCAGGAAATAATTCTGTAACAAAAGTAAACCCAGAAGACAATTTTCCTGGGTACCAGTAAAACTGCCAATTTTCACCGCTCAGTCACAGAACCTATTTTCACTGAAGCCTATATAATCACTTCTTTTCCTAACTGTACTCTTTTCCCTCTAAACATTACTTTAGTTTAACCTGTATCTGTCAAAAACTGTTCTATACCAAAGAGACGCAGCACAGTAGTCAGGGAGAAGCAATCTAGAGCCCAGCCACCCTGCAACGCCAAAGTCTAATGGCTACTGACCTTGTGCATGTCATTTCACCTCTCTGCACCTCGCTTTTGACATCTGCAGTGGAATTTATCTCATAAAGCTGTTATGGTGATGAGTGAATGATGTAAAGCTTACAGAGCAGTGCCAAGCACATAGTTATATGCTCAAAAAAGTCTGAATTATCATCATCCCAGTTTTTCTATCAAACAAAATATCTTCCTAAATAGCCTAGGCTCAGAGGGTGGTCAACCGTTTGGCATCTCTGGGCCACACTGAAAGAAGAGTTGCCTTAGGCCACACCTTAAATACATTGCAACACAATCACAAAAAACTCTCATGTTTTCAGTAAATTTACGATTTTGTGTTGGGCCAAGTTCATAGCCATTCTGAGCCAAATGCGCCCATGGGCCACAGGTTGGACCCCCTGGGCCCCAGGGATTACAATGGAAAACCAAAGGTAAGTCAAATGATTAATCATGTTCAGAAACATTACCTTATTAACCTATTCCTAAAATAATCATTATATGCATAGTAAACACATTAATCATATCTTAAGTCAGTATTTGAAATGAGCGCGTATATATCTGTGTAAACCCAAACATTTATTTAGAAAATATAAAAATTTACTATTAATAATTGTCTTGCTCTTTCTTCCATTTATCTGTTAAATTTTCAATAGTACCACATAATTTTATAACTAAATTTTATTACAGCTGAACACTTCAGAGAGTTGTAGTTTTTAAATAACTTCAGCTATGATTAATAGAGAAATTCTATTCAGGAAGTACATTATACATGAATTTAAGGTACTTGCCCAAATATTACAAGTATATAAATTTTTTTGTAAAGCTGTTTCTTACACATAGGATTTAAAATGCAAAGAAAAATGGAATTTGTGTTCAAAAGAAATAGAAGCAATGCTGGTTCCTATATGTGAAAATTTTAAGACAGATTTTGTTTTTCTTAAGCACTATAGATACAAACATTAACTGTATGGGCGGAAAACTTTTTAATATAATTCAACAAGGTACACAAGTAGAACTCTATAAATATATCCCCTATAATAATCATAATTATCACAAATACTACCAAAACCCTCTGAAAAACATAAACTACAAACACATTTTAAAGAAATTCTCAGTCTTAACAACTACAAAAGCAATTAATAGCAGTAAAGTTATTTGGTTTAAAAACTGAAGGGCAGTGTAATGTAAATATGAATACTGCAAAGGTGTTTTTTGAGGCTGCAGTCTTGAGTTTCTTAATACAAGGTACTAAATACTTTCAAAAGTAATAAGATGTATTCTGTACAATTTAAAGTCTTCACCTAGAGCTTTAAAAAGAAAAAAATTAAGTAGATGAAAAGTAGGTATGTAGAAATAATGGTATAAAATATGATTTTTATACAAAATGTACCACTCTTTAAATATATAAGGCTTAATATGAATATTTTTGGACTATGAATGTTGCACGCAATTTTTTCTCAAACCATTCAAAATTCGGTGTTTTAGAACATTTTGCTCTTTCTGAAGTGCATGAACATAGTACAGGATTCAATTTAATGTCAACTTACCTATGCTTTTCCATCTCGTAAAAATAAAACCTTTTTTTGAGCTCAGGAGAGAATCTATCTTTTGAATGCTTAATCTCTATATAAATTCAACTTTTTAGAAATGTCAGAATTTTCTAATATGAACTAATATCCACCAGGAACTGGCCCGAGTTTAAACAGAAGACACAAAAGAGACATAGGTGTCAAATAGTTTGCCTTATACAATTGTATAGTCATAATCGCTTTTTACATGAAAGTGCTTTAAAGTAAAAAATATTTTGTAAAAGGTATTATTGATATTACAAATACAGTAGTCTCCCCTTTATCCATGGTTTTGCTTTCCATGGTCTGTTACGCATGATGAACAATGGTCAAAAATATTAAATGGAAAATTCTGGAAATAAATAATTTACAGCTTTTAAATTGCATGCGGTTCTGATCGCCTCACTTTACCTCATTGTGTGGGCACTATAATCATCTCACACCATCACAAGAAGGGTGAGGACAGTGCAGTATTTTGAGAGGCCACATTCACGTAACTTTTATTAAAGTATATTATTGTAAGTATTCAATTTTATTATTAGTTATTGTTACTTCTTACAGTGCCTAATGTATAAATTAATCATTGTCACAGGTATGTATGTACAGGAAAAAACATAGTATACATAGAGTTTGGTTCAGTCTCTGGTTTTAGGCATTGAAACAAAGCAGTTTTGAACATATCCCCATTGATAAGAGGAAAACTACTGTACTTAATATCCAAGCAGAATTTTCTAAATTAGTTCAATTTTACCCATTTTTCTTGAAAAGTACCCTTCTGCCACAATATAAATTAAAAAATGATCCATAAAATGGTGACATTAGACACATAATTTGTGGTGTGGTTCCTTAAACTGAGACCAAATCTTGGCCCTGGCCACATCGCTCAGTTGGTTAGAGCATCATCCCATACACCACAAGGTTGCAGGTTCGATCCCAGATCAGTGTGTGTACAGGAGGCAACTTATCAATGTTTCTGACATTGTTTCTCTCTCTCTCTCTCCCCCCTCCTCCCTCTTGCTCTAGAATCAATAAACGTATCCTTGGGTAAGGATTGAAAAAAACAAATTTGAGACCAAATCTTTATTAACCCAAAGCTAGAGAGATTTTATTCTTGCACATGCCCAAAGTAACTGATATTAACTCACATTTTCTGTAAGCCTTGAGAATTTTTATTTAACATAATGACAGGTTTAATAACTTATATTTAAGACTACCTAGCACTCTTCTCTTGTTCACCAACTGTTTTTATGTCGGTAACTCCGAGATCTGGAATGTGATCGAAAATGAGAGTGCTTTGCTGTTTGTGCTTTAGTTTCAGAATTGGTATACCCTTTAGGAGATTTACATGGGGATCTTGCTATGGAGTCAGAATGTCTTCCATGTGATCTTGATTTTGTTCCTGAGCTAGTCTGCTTCTGAGGTGAACTTGATTGTGATTTTCCCATTGACTTGGACCTTTTTTCTAAGGACTTGGACCTTGACCGTCCTCTAGAACCAGAATTCCTTCTTGGAGTTCTTGACTGCCTTGCTGAGGTAGACCGCCTTGGAAGTGATTTGGAGCGAGATTTAGACTGGCTATAAGAAAATCGCCGGTGTCGAGACCTGCAAGCATCCACAATGTTAGAGTATACATTTCATACAAAAACAGTTAATAGATTAGAAAATGTTGCTTTTAGGAAATTATCTATTTTACATAATATTAGTTACGCTTTTATTGGATAAGTTAAAAAGAATAACTCTGATTTTATTATGCATGCTTTGGTTTAAATATTAATAGTTTGTAATGTGTATTATACTAGAATATATAACCAAAAGATTTTTACTTTACTAGATATATCTTATGACACGGATCAGTTCTGGAAAACGCCCTGCATATTTAGTTTGGGTTACACAACACCTAAGAGGTTTGAAAATCTGAAGGAAAAAAGGTAAAAGAGAGAGAGAAAGAAAATAATTATGTAAAGTTTATCAAATAACGCTTATAACAACCAATACCTAGATGTAGGACATCTGAATTCTGCCATGATAAAAACAGCTTCTATCAGCTGTTTTCAGACTAACCTTCCCATAGAAAACACCTACATGAAAAAGCCAGACAACATTCATAAAACAATTGTTTGAAGGCACTGCAGAATAACCAACACAAGCAGAACTTGAGTGGTGATAAGCTGTAGCTCTTTTATTCGTACCCTTTTCCTAATGCCACCACCATGAGGGAACTGAGCTCAACCAGAAAATGTCTAATGAACCACCTGAAGAGACAGAAGTTAGAACCGATGGGTGCCAAAGTGGTTGAGACTTGAGAGGCAAAATCCCAGAGATGACAGAACTGCAAACAAACAAATAAAAACCCCCTAAAATCTGCCTATAAAATTTCAAGTCACTAGCCATCTTCTAAGCTATGGACACACAGGATGAAAATCCCGAAGTAAGCAAAAAATGGCAGCTGAAAGATTCAATAACTGAGCTGAAATTTTATCAGACACATACTCCTGGGGACATAGGCTGGAGTTCAAGCCCCCAAAAGGTCAAGAGCCTTAAGTAACAACCCAGGCTTCCAATTAAGAATCTGGAGGGACTGTACCCTTCAGGTAAGAGCCATGCCCTAAGAATAAACTATAATACTGAAATAGATCAGCCATAACAATGCCTCAAACCAAGCTTCGAGAGGGTCAAGGTGATCTGCCAATACTATGCCTGCTAGAAGAAAATAACTTTCTTTGAAGGACAGTACACTGAAAGCATCTACAATTTTTCATCAACAATGTTAACATCCACTAAAAAAATTATGAGGTATGTGTAAGATAGATTAAAATGAATAAAAACAACTAGACCAAAAATAGTTTGGATATTAGTGTTATTCAGACAGGAATTTTAAAAATTATTAATATATTTTTAAAAATAAGAGAAATAGACAAAACATAAAAAAGACGGAGAATTTCAAAAGAATTTTAGAATCTATAAAAAGAAGCAAATGGACATTTTGTAACTAAAAATATATATCAGAAATTAAAGTCACTAAATGAATTTAACAGTCTAGATACAACAGAAGAAACAGTGAACTAAACCGAAAAAGTTATTAGAAAAATGCTATACTGAAACACAGTAAGAGAAAAATAATTTTAAGAAATCCAGATCAGAGCATAAGAGATATTTAGAACAGTCACGTGGCCAAAAGGAAAAACTAAATAAGGCAGAAGCATTATCTGAACAAATAACGTCCTAGAATTTTCCAAACCTAATGAAGAAAGCATGAACTCACAATTTAAAAAATCTCAGTAAACCCCAGGTTAAATAAGTACAAAGAAAACTACACAAGGCATATCACAATGAAACTGCTGAAAAGTGAAGTCAAAGAAAAAAATTTGAAATCTGCTAGAGAAAAAGACATTATCTCCAAAGGGGCAACATTAACAATGCCAGCTGATGATGGATATTAAAAAAACAATGGAATGGGAAAAATGGAGGCGTAGGTAGATAGGCTTTGCCTCCTTGCACAACCAAAAGAAACAACCAATTTAAAAACAAAAACAACCAGAATTACCAGAAAACTGAACTGTATGGAAGTCCGACAACCAAGGAGTTAAAGAAGAAACATTCATCCAGACCAGCAGGAAGGGCAGAGATAGCAGCTGGAGCGGAGGGAACAAATGGCAAGGCAGCAGCAGGCAAGGCAGCAGCTGGTGGACTGGGAAGCCCCACATTCACATGCAGATAAACAAGGAGGAACAACTGGGGATCAAGACAGACCTAGCAACCCAAGGTTCCAGCATGGGCAAAATAAAGCCTCAGAACCTCAGGCTGTAAAAACCTGTGGGGGTTGTGTTGGGAGGAGAAACTGCCAGACTCTTGAAAGCAGGGCACCACCTGAACAAGCAGCACTGTTCTGTCTCTGACCCTCCCCCACATACGGTGCCACAACGAACCAACCTGGGCTGTCCTACCCTGGTAAATACCTAAGGCTCTACCCCTTACGACATAACGGGTACGCCAAGACAAAGAAATATGGCCCAAATGAAAGAACAGATCAAAACTCTAGAAAAAGAACTAAGTGACAAGGAGATAGCCAACCTATCAGATGCAGAGTTCAAAACATTGGTGGATCAGAATGCTCACAGAAATACTTGAGTACAACCGCAAAATAAAAAAAGTGTAGGCAATACAAAGTGAAATAAAGAAAAATATACAGGGAACCAACGGTTAAGGGAAGGAAACTGGGACTCAAATAGATGATCTAGAACAAAAGGAAGAAATAAATTCAACTGGAACAATGAAGAAACAAGAATTCAAAAACATGAGGAGAGGCTTAGGAACCTCTGGGACAACTTTAAATGTTCCAATATCCAAATCATAGGTGTGCCAGAGAGAGAAGAGAAAGAACAAGAAATTGAAAACTTACTGGAAAAAATAATGTAAGAAAACTTCCCCCTTCTGGTGAAGGAAATAGACATACAAGTCCAGGAAGCTCAGAGAGTCCCAAAGAAGTTGAACCTGAGGAAGCACACACAACAGGACACATCATAATTACATTGCCCAAGATTAAAGATAAGGAGAGAATCTGAAAAGCAGCAAGACAAAAGGAGACCGTTACCCACAAAAGAGTTCCCATTAGACTACCAGCTGTTTTCTCAAAAGAAAACTTGCAGGCAAGGAGGGACTGGAAAGAAGTACTCAAAGTCATAAAAGGCAAGGATCTATGTCCAAGATTACTCCATCCAGCAAAGCTATCATTTAGAATGGAAGGGCAGATAAAGTGCTTCTCAGATAAGGTAAGATTAAAGGAGTTTACCACCACCATGCCCTTATACGAAATGTTAAAGGTAATGATCTAAGATAAAGATCAAAACTATGAACAGTAAAGTGACAACAAATTCACAACTATCAACAACTGAACCTCAAAGAAAAACAAAAATGAACTAAACAAACAACTACAACAGGTACAGAATCACAGAAATGGAGATCACATGGAAGATTATCAGTGGAGAGGTGGTGGGAGGAGAATGGGGGAAAAGGTACAGGGAATAAGCAGCATAATTGGTAAGTACAAAATAGGGGGAGATTAAGAATAGTATAGGAAATAGAGAAGCCAAAGAACTTACATGTACCATCCTTAGACATGAACTAAGGGGGAGGAGAATGCTTCAGGGAAGGGGGTACAAAGCACAGGGAGATAAAGGAGAGAAAAAAATGTGACAACTGTAATAACATAATCAATAAAGTATACTTAAAAAATCAAAATAAAAAAAACAATGGAGTGATATTATTAAAGAAGAAAGGGGAGGAACGTCCCTGCCAACCTAGAAATCTATCCCCAGCAAAACTATATTTTTCAAAAATGATTATAAAATGAAGATGTTTCAGTCAAGCAAAAGTTGAAACAATTCATCGCCGACAGACCTACAGTATGTATAAGAATACTAGCACTGGTTGGGTGATTCTGTTGGTTAAAGCATCATCCCATACACTAAAAGGTTGCAGGTTCGATCCCCAGTCAGGGCACATGCCTAGGCTGCAGGCTCAATCCTCAGTTGGGGTTCACAGGGGAGGCAATCAATGTTTCTCTCACATTGATGTTTCTGTTTCTTCCCCTGTCTCTCTCTTTCTCCCTCACCAACAAACATATCCTCAAGTGAGAATTACAAAGAAATACTAAAAAACTTTTAGGTTGAAGGAAAATAAACCCAGACAAAAGCATGGAACCATAGGAAGGAATAAACAGCACTAGAATGTATAAATACATTAATCCAGAATATATTCTGGAATAAAAGCAGTCCCTTAGAAATTATTAAATTTCAGCCTTAGCCCAGGTATCTCAGTTGATTAGAGGATTTTTCCAATATGCCAAGGTTGCAGGTTCAAGTCAGGGTATATACAAGCAGCAACCAGTGAATTAATAAATAAGTGCAACAACAAATCAATGCTTCTCTCTTTCCATTTTCTCTCTAAAAATCCATAAATAACCTTTTTAAAAGGAAATTATTAAATCTCATTCCTGTGGGACACGGTTATAGAAAAAAAGAAAATACTGTCCTTGAAAAAATCTAACATGGAAAATAATGGATGCTATTTTAACATTATTTGAGCTAGAGACTACTGCTAAGTGGAAGGGATATAAACATGAATAAGACAAAAATCTTTGCTTCTCAAAAAGCTCAGTATAGTGATAGCACAAACTAGTTTTCCATACCTACTGAAGGCGAAAGGAGAGTCC
Organism: Carollia perspicillata; assembly: GCA_004027735.1. Classification (NCBI taxonomy): domain Eukaryota; kingdom Metazoa; phylum Chordata; class Mammalia; order Chiroptera; family Phyllostomidae; genus Carollia; species Carollia perspicillata. The sequence continues at coordinate 48,918 of PVKM010005043.1, forward strand.
TGTTTTTAGTCCAAGGTAATATCACATATACAATATATACATATAGTACGTTATGTGTTGGGAACCACTCTGCCTGGTTTCAGGAGTTGTAACTGCCCCCAGGGCTAAGGCTGAATGAGTGACCTCCGGACTGTGAGCCACTGAGGAAACAAAGCTTATCTCCCTGGCAGGAGCGCTGCTTCTGCCATCTCTAGCCCCCAGTGCTTGGTCGGTTAGTCAGAGTCTATGGGTACGACCGCTCAGAGGAGAGGCAACCTAAGCAGACACAATCATGTGGGAGGCCATCAAGGAAGGACTCGGGGGCTGCAGCAAAAAGGGGGCAAAGGACCCTCACCCCCCAGCTATTTTGACATAGCCCAAGTCCCCTTTCCATCTGGGAGAAAGGCTTCCTAGCTCTAATCCACTTAAGCCTGAGTCTATGATGGGGAGGGGGTGCAGCCCTCTCCCAGCTAGAGTGGGTTCCGGGGTGATCAGGCATAAGAAAGAATTCATAAAGTCCTGTGAAGTCTGCTTTGCTAAGAGTGCTTTCATCCATATGATAAGGGT